>JANHFO010001744.1:70779-90698 GCA_032468095.1 Pareas carinatus
CTGGAAAGCATCCAGGATTCTATTTTTGTAATATTTTAAGTTTAACCATGCTACTGACTATAGCTACATTTCCATGTTTGCGGCAACTTGGCATTATATGTATATCAAAATTCATTCACCAGCTATCCCACTGCATGATGAAAATGGTCTAGACTCTAGAAACACGAGGTGCACAAATCAATGGAGGTGCAACTCAGGATACCTTTTCGATTGAGGAGTCTCCTGGTGTGGTTTTTCAAGCAGTAAGGAAGGCACTTTGTGGCACAAACGCAGGAATATTCTGCTTCTCTATTAACGACCTCGCAAGTTCCAGCGATGAACAGGAGGAAGGCGGCTGTCAATCATTCGGTCTGCAATTTTACACTCTCCAACCTGCGAGATCAAACCCCGGGGAACCGGGGAGAGGGGCGATTTATTTCGGAGCAAGGTGTGTTTGGAGCAGTTTCGTTGTGGCTCCGAAGCATGGGGGGAAAACCCTCCCGCAGCTTCTCTGGCGCGTCCCCTTTAAGGGCAAGCGGCGGCTCCCCGAGAGCTGGTGTGTATGCTTTTGTGCCTCTCTGCGTGTGTGGATTTGATACCGGCTCGGCTGAGGCAAATTCACTTCCAGGTCGAGGGTGACAGCCAGGCTGGGGGGCCCCGGCTCGCATCTGCACGGTGGTCGGGGCCCGCCCCACAACAGCACAAACAGGAGGCGAGGCGGACGCAGTTGAGGGGTCGCTGGCGCAGAAATGGTGAGGGTTTTTTTTTGCCGGGGGCGGGGGGGAATTGCTGCGGGTGCCTGCAGGGGCCGGAGAGAGAGAAAGCGTCGAAGATCCACACGAGCGGGGACAAATGGAAAGGCTCCCGGTGGGTGGTGGAGTGCCCCTGTTTTAGCTTCGGATTTTGGAATCCGGCGTAACTCCTTCCTTTATTTTGTCCCTCCCGATCTGCCACTAATGCGGATCTTCGTTTATGGATCTCTAGCAAACGGGCGAAGATGCCCTCTGGGGGAAGGGACTCCCTGGGGAAAGGGGCTGCGCTGAGCTTTACCCGGCCTAATATGGTAAACAAACGGCGGGGTCCCTGACACTGACACACACACACACACACACACACACACACCAACCCTGATGCCCTTAAATACGGATTTCATGGAAAGAGAAGAGTGGTAGAAATCTATGATGATAGCTTTTGCAAGTGATTGGAATGCCCAGCAGCCATTGGATTCCATTATGGCAAACTAGGGCTCTATGGATTCATCTATACATTTCAAAATTCTGGATGACCACTGAAGGTGGAAAACACACAACAGAATTACAGCTGGAAGGGACCTTGGAGGTCTTCTAGTTTGGAGGTTTTCAGCCTGGGGTCCATGGACCCTCTGAGGTCCGTGGCAAGTTGTCAGGGGGTCCGCAGACAGGTGGAGAAATTTTTTGAAAAAGTAATAGGCATGAATTGTTGATTAGTAATTACTTGAATGTGTGAGAAAGTGGTCTGCCATGTAGCAACCACATGTTTTGGGGTCAGCAGCTTGAAAAAGGTTGAAAACCTCAGTTCTAGTCCACTGTGTCATCTAGTGGTAGTTTGGATTTTCCAGTGAACTAGGATAGCTCTAAGTAAGATGCACCGTGTTTCCCCCAAAATAAGACACTGTCATATATTAATTTTTGCTCCCAAAGATGTGCTAGGTCTCATTTTCAGGGGATGTCTTATTTTTCCACAGAGAACTTCCTGTCTGCTCCAGCTGCACTGGAGGGGAGGCCTTAAAATCGGGGAGGTCTTATTTTCAGGGGGTGCCTTATATTTCAGCAAGAGGCAAAACTTCAAGTAGGTCTTATTTTTGGAGGATGTCTTACTTTCAGGGAAACAGGGTATCAAATGCTCAGGGGAACCTACCCTTGAGCTTTGCTGATGTGTTTGAGCCCACAGACAAGCATTTCCATGACTCTGTAATAGTATTTACAAATGCTATTGTGAATTGGAGTAGGGATTTCTCATATTGTCTTGCGTTGAAACTCAAGGGAAGAGACATCCATTCTTTTTTCCATGATGACTGCGAGAACAGCTTGTTAAATTATAATGAGTAGTATTTTAGATTGTTTGTATTTATAACAAGGTAGTTAGGCTGCCTGGTTTTTGTAAGGTGTGGCAGAAATTGATAATAGTTTTGGTTAATAGGAGTCACTATGCAGTTAGAAAATAATTGCCACCCTTGGAATAGATATGGAAAGGCAAAGAATAGTTCATGCAATATAGAGAACCTGAAGTTTGCAGCTGTAGGGGAATCCTTCCCATGAATCTCATATAAACCAGTATGTTGCATACAGTATAACCTAATATGTAGTTTGAGTTTTATTAAATATAAGGAATAGGAAAAAACTATATAGTATTTATTGAGATACCTCTTTTTCTGTATCTCCTAAATCTATATGAACACTACCTTCCTTTACGGTTGGCTTTGACCAAGCTATGATGATTTTCCAGTCTAATCCACCCTTTATATATATTGTGTTTGGTGTGAATAGTAGTTTGAGTTAGGCTCAATTATGGAATGTATACCTTTATATTATGGAATGTATACCTTTATATTCAATTCTCGAAAATACCTGTTGGTTTGATATGTAATGAGCTTACCCTTTCTGGTTGGTATTTTATGTATTGTATGTATGTATGTACATGTGTTTGTGTTTGTGTATTTGTTTTATTTGTCTGTTTGAAAATAAAAATATTCAAAAAAAGTAGTTTGAGTTAGGCTTTGAGCACTACAAGCTGAGCATGCATAAAGTACAGCAAAATGCCTGCCTTTTCTTTAAGAATCTCTTGTAAGCTTTCACACATCTGCCATATCACTTCTTGGTGAAGAAGAACAATGAACAATAGAAATCAGAATGTAGTTTTGGTGTGAGAAAACAAGATTGTTCATCACACATTGTGTCTTAGTGTAAAAGATGGATGCATTTTTCTAGTGCATGCTTACCTGTAGAATAGTTCATCCAGTGTGATTTTTAGTGTAAAAAAAGCTGCAGTATCATGACATTCATGGAATACAAGTGATTTTATTCACCAATAAATATCAGATTGATTCTGGAGTAATCTTATCCAATAAAAAAGAGCATATTGATTATCTGCCAAGGTTTATAATCTTTAATAGGTTGTATATAATTGCCTTCCTAAATACTTAAAAATAACTCTGCAGTATGTAATAAATAGGTTTACAATCTTAAAAATAGACATAGGAAAGAAAGATGTATTTTAAAAAACACAGGAATGATTAATGGTAAGTTAAAATCTCAGCCAATTAAAAAGCTAGAAGAACAGATATCTGAGGAGTTTCTAGAAAAACTCAAAACTTTATTCAAGAGACCGAAGGCAATAAACTTAGTAGATAAAATGATACAAAATAGTTTCGACAGGGTTAAGAGAAAATTCATGCTATTTATTATGTAATATATTGGACATTCTGAAAGGAATATAAAGTGTAGTGAGAAAGAATTGAAATGGAGAAATGAACACATAAAATAACTATTTGGGTTTAGGTAGCCTAGTATGTACAGAACCTGTTTTAGTCCAAATTTGGATACAGAGACCAATCAGATAACTATGGAAGGTGGAGATATACATCTCTCCCACTGAATGTATCTCTTACAACTGGATTTGGAGGTATGTTCCCACCAATGTAGGAGTAACACAAGTCTTCAAGATTAATAGTACTTGATCAACTTGTTCTCCAGGAACTAATCAAATCCCATTTTAAGCCATTTAAGTTAGTCACCATCACCATGCAGTAACTTGTGTCAAAAACCTACGGTAATTATGTGTTATGCATTTTTATTTTTATTTAATCATTTTGGTTTGTTCTAAATCTCCTGCAGTCAATATTCATTAACAAATCCTGGTCCTGGTTTTGAGAGAGGAAGAACATTTTCTTTTGCCCACCTTTTACATGCTCTGCCTGTAAAAATATACGATTAGTTGCTGTCCATTGATATTGCATAGCAAATAGTAAGGCAAACACTTTGCATTGAACACTTTCAAAGTTTTATTCCCAGAACTTTTTGTGAAAGTAAAATCATTCCAAGACAGGTCTTTCTACCTGGTTCTATTCAGTTGGGTAGAACGATGCTGAGTTCAATTCCAGCATATCTGTGAATGCTTGATGGAGGGAAAAAGTTTTTAACATCCACCTTGTTTTAGACCAGCTTGAACAAGGTCTCTTTACTATATTACAGGTAGTCCTTGACTTACAACAGTTTGTTTAGTAACTGTTCAAAAGTTACAATAGCACTGAAAAAGTGACTTGTGACTGTTTTTCACAGTTACAATCTTTGCAGCATCCCCATTATCATATGATCAAAGTTCAGATGCTTGGTCATATTTATGACGGTTGCTGTGTCCCAAAATTGCGTGATCTCCTTTTGCAACTTTCTGACAAGCAAAGTCAATGGGGAAGCCAGATTCACTTAACAACTGGGTTACTAATTTATCACTTGCAGTGATTCAGTTAACAACAGTGACAAGAAAGGTTGTAAAATGGGATAAAACTCACTTAACAAATGTCTTAACAACCGAAATTTTGGGCTCAATTGTCGTAACTTGAGGACTATCTGTATAGCAATGTAAATCTGTTCTATGCTTTACATTTTCTCCATGAAATTCCGGTATAGGACAAGCACTAAATGTTTGATTTTCTCATTTAAATTTTCTGAAAAAGGAATTTTCCTAGTTCATTCCCAAAGTAACATGTTAGAAATGGGCCGAGAATACCTTTTCAGACAGGCGATTATTAATGATCTGGTTTTTGTTGAATTTTTGAAGTAGAAACACTCTTCTTATGAGTAAGTAACGAGTAATGTTATGAATAAGACATGTTGCCAAGAGAGTGAAACTTTTTTCTCTTGATTCACTCTGACAATAACTTTTGATCCATCTTGTTGGCTTGATTTATATTTGATCATTAGGAAAAATACTAATTGTGGGGGTTCTACCAACGCGTACTTTACTGCTGCCTAGCTGTTTGGTCTATATGTACAGTTTCCAGATTGCAAGCTGTTTTAATGCCATCTGTGTGCTTCACAATGATAGTAGCGATAATGCTGATAATTCAAACTAAGCCATTACTGTACAATTAGCAGGATAGTAATAAGAACAACACCCCTCCCTTTTCCCATATTTCATTCTCTAGCTTCTGTTTAATAATATTTCCTGGAAGAATGATTAGTCTTAAGTCTTAAGAATAAGATGTGTCAAATTAAATTATGTGTACCACAGAGAGAATGAACTGAGTGTTGTATATGCGGTTCTTTAGGTGTGCTTTTTGTGAAGTCTGGAGGCGTTTTATTGTAGTTCATCTGAGTCCTAAAATAAGCTTACACGAGGCAAATTAGTGAGGCAAAACCTTAGATACAAATTCAAGTTGAAATCAAAGAGAAATACTACCAATTGAGCCAGACTGGTGTGTTGGCTTGGAATTTGAATTTTTTAGTTAAAGAAATAATTGGTACAGCTATTTTTTAAAAAAATTCTGTGGGAGTTAGAGCTTGCTTTTTTTTGTCTACGTTGGAAATGAGTCACAATATTTGTGTCACGCTGTAAGCTACTGAAAGCTAAGTTATTGAAAAAAGGCAGGCTTGTATGTAGATATAGGAGGAAAACCTGGATAATTTGAATCAGAAAGTATATGCACTTTAGTTCCTGACTACTTGGTTATTATAAATTATGTTTGCAATATATTTGCAGCATGTTGCCATAACAATACGGACCTGTGCAGTAGAGACAAGGATAACCCCAAAACAGTCATTGTTCAGTGTCCTCCATATCCATTCTAACATGTTTCTTCAGCATGAGGAATAAAATTATAGGACTCTGCCGAGCCCATAGTCTGACACTAAAACCAACTTCCTATTGTGTAGTGCAAGAAATGCAGACTTGGAAAACAATCTGTTAAATCTACCTTATCAACCGCAAGTGTGGTAATGCTGTTCAGCCAGTTTTGTTGAACATATTACTCTTGCTTGATGATTCAGAATTCTGCTTAAGAAGAAAAGGGTATATTTGCATTGCTTTGTATGCTTAAACATAGTTTTAGATGCCACTCTTAAGGAATGGCCAGAGTTGTTAAAATTAGCTGAACATTGTTTATTCATTTGTTGATTCTTGGATTTTTTTATATGATACACTAATACCTACATCAATTAGTCATATGTTAGCTTATCTTTCACTGCTCGAAAGATTGAAATTTAATGAGCTCTTCTCCCTCTAGATATCAAGTATTTTTGTATGTCTGTGTGTACTACAGCATGAATATTTTTATGAATGATGGGGGAGGATATAGTAAATAAATTGCCTAATACAGAAAAACTACAATTGCTGAGGGACAAAACTGGATTTGAATGGTGTAAAGCATGTCAAAAAGGAGAAACTCTATCGCCAAAAAGAGGCCAGTGTATCATTAAATGTGGATGTGATAATTTATATGTGGAGGTACAGCGTTGAAACAATTACTATAATTTAAATAGAAAGGAAGGACCTGTCAAGGAAAATAATGGCTAGCTCACATTTTTCAGTTAAGCCATAATCTAATATGCTTGTTTTTAATAAAATAACAGAGTTGGAAGGCTTTTTGTCCTGGCAGTGTTACATGCATTTAGCCATTGAGTGTGGAATCCAGCCAGTGTGGTTTGTTTAACATACCATGGTACATAAAATCAAAATGTATTACCAAGCCAGTAATTAAATAAGTTCTGTATTTGCTTAGTAGCTGATACTGGTCATTGTCTGCTATGCTTCCTTAGGGTTCTTTTTTCTTTAAAATGTATTTGAAATAGACAGTCTTCAAACAGAACGTAGTCCTTTGTAAAATAGAACACCTTTACGCAAACACCCATGGCCACCAGTGTGGGCTAATTCTAGTTTCCTCTCTTCTTCCATATGTATATTTTGAGACCTGAGACTAAAGGTAAACCAGTAGATACTATATCAGTTTTGAGTACAGCCATGTTCAGGCTTTGGTACTTGTTTGTCCCCACCGGTTGCTTTTGTGGTGTGGAGATAATAATTTGGTCCTTAACACCAATAAGACCAAGGAGCTTATAATGGACTACAGAAGGAATAGATCAGACATCCAGCCCTTGGTTATCAACAGAGACTGAGTGGAGCAACTGGCCAGTTTTAAGTTTCTGGGTGTTATCGTAAAAGAAGATCTGACCTGGGGTACTCATATTGAGGCATTGGTTAACAGGGCCCAGCAGAGATCAAAAAAGGGAACTTCTCAGGACACAGCAACTGAATGAAAAACTGCTGGTGACTTTCTACCATTGCACCATGGAGTGTATTTTACTACACCGTGGTGTGTATTTCTGCGCCTGTGTATGGTTTGCCAGTTGCACAGTGGCAGATAGGACAGCACTTCAGGGGGTTAACCTCATTGCCCAGATGATCATTGGTTGCCCTCTCCCCTTTTTGGAAGAGCTTTATAGCTCTCACTGCCTTAAGAAGGTTCAAAACATTCTTAAAGACCCATCTCATCCTTTTTTTTTGAACCACTGCCATCTGGCAGACGGTACAGGATAAAAAAGAACAAACAGGCTGAAAAACAGTTTTTATCCCAGAGCAGTAATCATATTGAATTCTACTGCATAGTGCAATATTAATGCAATATCAGGGTTTTTTCAATTTATTTGTATAGAATGTAAAGGAGGTGTGTTTTTGTTTTATTTTTATAGTTTTCTGTGTATATGTACACTGAAGATGGTATTTAATTTCGTTCTACGAGGTGCAATGACAATAAAATATAAACTAAACTAAACTAAACTAGAGATCAGAGTAGGTGATACCATATACATTAGTCAGAAAAATTATTTCTTGCTCTCTTCCCTTTTAGGTCTGTAATTTCACTTTGGAAATAAATTACCTTTAAGTCAATGATTTGTAATTACATGATTTCAGCCAGCTACATACTTAAGTAACAGGACACTTATTACAATAGAGTCTCATCACTAGCACGAAACAACCTCTGGCACTAACTTCTACCCTCTAAGTTTTATTTTTAGTGGTGATGAGAATTGCAAGTGTGGTTCTCCATGCTCCCTTGTCAGATAAACTATGATGAATGCTGCTTTTTTGAATTTCAAATGTTAAAACATTGGACTTATTTCTGCAGGAAGAGGCTTCCCCATACACTCTGCTTGACATCTGCTTAAACTACCTAACCTCTGCTCTTGAGAAGTTTTGTACAGAAAGGCATGATGGGACGTTATGTTTGCAAGAGCCTGGAATATTTCCACAAGAAGTGGCTGACCGATTGCTGAGGACAATGGCATTCCACGGTAAAATAAACCATCCAGATCTGGTAACTGGGGACTCCATTCAATCACAAAGTGAGCCATCTTAGTTATTTAAACTACCGTGTTTCCCCCAAAATAAGACATTCTCCGAAAATAATACCTACTTATTTTTACCTCTTGCTGGAATATAAGGCATCCTCCCAAAATAAGACCTCTCCAAAAATATTATTTTCGGGGAATGCCTTACTTTCGGGGAAACACGGAAGATCGCCCACCCCCACCCCCAAATAACACCCCGCCCCGGCGGCTCCTTACCTGATTGAGCGAGTGCAGAGAAATCAGGTGGGCTGAAAACTGCAGCGCTCTGAATTTGCATGCTTGCAGTCAGCTGGGAGGCGCCAGCTACCCGAAGCGCTTTGAAAGCGCTTCCCAGCTGGCTGAAAGTGCGCGAATTCGGAGCGCTGCAGTTTTCAGCCCACCCGGTTTCTCTGCACCCTGCTCAATCAGGAAAGGAGCCTCCCAGGGCCGGGTGTTATTTGGGGGTGGACGATCTACCGTGTTTCCCCGAAAGTAAGGCACCCCCCCTAAAATAAGACCTAGTGCTCCTTTGGGAGCAAAAATTAATATAAGACAGTGTTTTATTTTTGGGGAAACACGGTAGGGCTTGCATTTTCCTGCATTTGATTATGATCTGCCACTTGATTTGACATGGCTATTTTTAACTGAAGTGATGCAAAATTGGTGGCATTAAGAATTAAATGGTATTCTGCACCAAGCGAGTAGAATAAAATGGGAACATTCTCTTTCATTAATCGCTGTAAATTACAGAACATTTAATGGTATTTGAAGCATAGCAGCTTTTGTGTAATTGGAGAGTGGAAGTGATACAGTAAAACCCCTGGTGTAGAAGTGCTCCAGCAATGGCATCAGAATCAGAATTTATTGGCCAAGAGTGTCTGGACACACAAGGAATTTGTCTCCAGTGTACATGCTCTATATCAGTGATGGCTAACCTTTTAGACACGGAGTGCCCGGACGAGTTGCAGCTAATGAGTTGCACCTCATGTCGTCATCGCCCGGCGCCGCTACTCACTCTCTGAGCATGCACATGGTCCTATGACATCATCGCCCGGCGTCACTACTCTCTTTCTGAACATGCTCAACTCTGGGGCGATGCTAGGGCAACTTGGCATGTGTGCCATCAGAGAAACCTTTGCGTGCCTGCTGTGGCAGATGTGCCATAGGTTTGACATCATTGCTCTATACCTACATACATACAATAAGCAAACTGTGATTACAATCATAAGATACATTCATAACTATAAAGTACATTCGTCTTGTCATGTACATATAAGCATAAGATACATTAGAAAGAATAAGATGATATTGTAGCTTTCCAGTGAAATCAACTTGTTAAAAATAAACTTCTAAGATTTCCACACACACACACATCAAAAAAAAGCTGGGGCTGGCAAGGAGAAAAAGGATGTTTGAGAATAAGGAGTGCAACTGATTCCTGCTTTCTCCATTCCAAATGTGCCTTTTTTTTCTTCAAAGCTGAATGGAAAATTTCCTGAGTTGTGATAGCTAGCTTGTTTTCAGTTTTAAAACAATATATGTGATATGTCTGGTACTCTTCCCTCTCTTTAGGACTGCTTAATGATGCAACAGTGGGAATTTTTCGAGGCAATCAGATGCGTTTGAAAAGAGCCTGCATCCGTAAAGCAAAAATTTCCGCCGTAGCTTTTTGGAAAGCATTCTGCCATCACAAGCTGGTGGAGCTTGACGCCACCGGTGTGAATGCAGACATCACGATCACAGATATAATCAGTGGACTTGGCAGCAATAAGTGGATTCAGCAAAACCTGCAATGCCTTGTGCTGAACTCATTGACTCTTTCCCTGGAAGATCCTTATGAAAGGTGCTTCAGTCAGCTGACGGGTCTTCGTGCTTTGAGCATTACCAATGTTCTCTTTTACAACGAAGATCTGGCTGACGTGGCTTCGCTTCCAAGACTGGAAAGTCTGGATATCTCCAACACCTCAGTCACCGACATCACTGCAATCCTCGCCTGTAAGGATCGCCTCAAATCGCTTACCATGCACCACCTGAAATGCTTGAAAATGACAACCACTCAGATCTTGGATGTAATACGAGAGTTAAAATTCCTGAATCACCTTGATATTTCGGATGATAAGCAGTTCACATCTGATATTGCACTTCGTTTGTTAGAACAAAAAGACATCTTACCTAATCTTGTATCTTTGGACATCTCGGGGAGGAAGCACGTTACTGATGAAGCTGTGGAAACCTTTGTGAAACAACGTCCCTTAATGCAGTTTGTTGGGCTTCTAGCTACTGATGCTGGCTATTCATTATTTCTCACTGGAGAAGGGAATTTGAAGGTAGCTGCCTGTTTGTTACAGTAGTTATGACACATGTGAATTGTTTTAATGAAAGCAGTCAAACCTTGGTTACTTTTGAATGGGTTAGCTCTGATAGTTTGGGGTATGAGAGGTCCTGGGGATATGCCAGGATAGGGGGAATCATAGATATTTATTACGCTACAAAAATACATCCTCTTAACTCTAATAATATCCCCCTCCAAACTAATAATTACACAGGGTGCTTTTTTTTTTGCACTAGCAAAATTAAACAACTACAACTACAACATTAAATTCAGTAGTGGCTGTCCAGTAACCCATTGCATGCATTGTAATGATTCAAATAAACTAAACATACCATTTTCCTGAAAATAAGACCATTCTTATATTCAGTTTTGCTCCAAAAGACGCATTAGGGCTTATTTTCCATTTAGGTCTTATTTTCAGGGTAATGCAGTACTAAATCCATCTGTCTGGCTGACAATCTTAACTGGGGGTTATTTTGGGGTTACGGCTTATATTATGAGCATCCTGAAAAATCATGCTAGAGCTTATTTTCTGGTTATGTCTTATTTTGGGGAAAATAGAAACAGGTGAAAAAGGTGATGCATATAATATCCAGTTTTATTAAATCTAGGTCATATGGAAATGTATTGCTTCCCCTTCTCAATTTTCAAACACAAGAATTAAAAAAAAACACATAACAGGCTCATGTTCATGAATCCAATACTTAATATCAGGAGGAGAAAGTTATTTCCATTTACTTTAGCTTATATTGTTAAGAGTCAGCAGCCCTTCAGCCTTCCTTAGTATTGTTTAAAAAGAAGTTGCTATAAAACAATTGAAAGGAGGGAGAAAGGACCAATGTATACATATTATCTTTCAAGAGTAATTTTCATTTTTAAGAATTAAGACTGTAAAACCTTGTTATACCATGGATTATTTTCTGCTTAGAGAATATTGGAGTTTCCTAAATATTATCTAGGCTCTTTAGGAAGGATTCAGAAAAATGGAGTCGCTCCAGAGATAATGTCCCATGATCACCCTTGTATATCACAGCTTGTGAGTGAGTGGTACAAAACCATGTTAATTTTTTTTTCTATGCCTCTATCTGTTACTTGCTTTTTTCTTCAGGATATACAATAAATCACCTTGCTCTTAAATCCCCAGTATCACAGCAACAGCAATAATGAGTTCACCATACATTTTGTGTGGCTAGTTTGTTGTTTGGCTGTTGTTCTCGTCACTTTCAATGTGCAGAAAAATGAGACAGGATTGATGTTGCTTTTCTGTCTGTAAAGGACAGAGAAATTCTTGCCAGCCAAACAATAGGGCCGATCTGTAAAACAGCTCAGTGGATAAGACACTAAGCTTGTCAATTGAAAGGTCGGCAGTTCAGCAGTTCAAATCCCTAGTGCTGCGTAACGGAGTGAGCTCCCGTTACTCGCCGCAGCTTCTGCCAACCTATCAGTTCGAAAGCAAGTAGAAAAATAAGAACCACCTCGGTGGGAAGGTAACAGCACAACAGCACTTTTGGCATCTAGTCATGCCGGCCACATGACCATGGGGACATAGAACAACATTAGAGGAAAAACTTAATATATTCTGAGAAAATTCTATCTGCTTGACTTGGTTGTGTTTTAAACACTAAAACAAATCTTTTATGCTGTGATTCCATGTGCTTAAAAAAATCTCAGTTCAGCATATGAAGGCTGATCCCCAAGCTGACTTTTATATAAGAATAATTCAGAAGGAGTAAGTTAAGTATGCAGAACTTTTCAGCAGGGTATAGAGCTTCCAATCTTTTGCCTTGTGGTGGAATAAAAATAGGTAATTTGAAAATATTTTTGTTAATCTGTATTTTTGTCCTAATTGTAAACTGATATGTTGACTTTCTGTATCTTGAAGGTTTCTGGAGAAGCAAATGAAACTCAGATTTCGGAAGCTCTGCGGCGTTACAGCGAGCGGGCATTCTTTGTGAGGGAGGCACTGTTTCATCTGTTTAGCCTTACGCACTTTATGGAAAATACCAAACCAGAAATACTGAAGGTAAAACTACTTAAAGTGATGGGACATCTCTCTAATGGAATCACAAAATGTAGTGGACTTTAGGAAAGCATATATCATGGAAGATGCGTGCACTGGCAGATTTGGAGCGGAGAGAGAAAAGAGAAATGCATTTCAGCAACAATTCAGAAGTTGTGGTCGCTGTGTTTACATACGTTATGCTAAATTTAGTATAGAAGAAGCAGGAGGCGTCGCCTGCATCACAAAACAGTGTAGAGCACATATCTGTAGTTGTGAAGTAGGAATCTTATTCGTTCAATAATTGACAGATGAAATGATATCCAATTAAATTGATTAGTTTTTCATGATGTGAACTGGCCAAAACTGTGACTACAATTAGGGCCCATCATTATGGGTTGATACAGCTCAGCAGCAGAATACCTAGGTAAGAAGTCAAGTGTTTTCCTATAGGCATGAAAGGAAAATATAAGAGAAAGCTTTCCCTCCAAAAATATGAGCAAGGTGCTCAGTCCTTTGATCCTTCCTCTAATGGTTCAGTTTAATTGCTAAACAATAAAATTGACACAGTCCGTTAAATTATAATCATAAAATAGATATCAGTGTATATATAGGGAGGTTTTTTGCCCAAATTTGTATGGAGGACATTGCTGGGAGACTGTTCAAAGTTGTATTTCATAGATTTGCCCCAAACCAGAGAACTACATCCCTTTTCTGCCCACTTTATTCCATATTAAGATGGATGGAAGGAAAGGAAAGGAAAAGAAAGGAAAAGAAAGGAAGGGGAGGGAGGGAGGGAGGAAGGAAGGTAGGTAGGTGGAGGAGAGCAAAGGGGTAGGCTTTTTGACACATTGTCTCTAGTCATAAAAAGTTATTTTAGTTCCCTACCTGGAAATGGTCAACGTAGGTCTGTGAATTGAAATGTAAGATGCCCTGCCAACTAGTTTAAAGAACTTTAGGAATGCTAAACTAATTCTGCTTTGGATAAGGTAACTGTTTTCATTGTCGATTATAAGCCAACTCACAATTTCCTCTCCTCATCATTTGTTTCAGCTTGTAGTTGTTGGCATGAGAAATCATCCTCTGAATTTGCCTGTGCAATTAGCAGCAAGTGCCTGTGTGTTTAACCTGACAAAACAAGATTTAGCTGCAGGCATGCCAGTTAGGCTCCTAGCAGATGTTACCCACTTACTCCTTAAAGCCATGGAGCATTTCCCCAACCACCAACAAGTAAGCCTTTCCGTTTATTTTATTTTTTTGAGGTAATACACGTAGCATTTCAAACGCAGAACCAGTGTACTGATTTTTTTTAACCCTGTGCGATTAATTCATAAAATAGGTCAACCAAGTGCTTCATATATATATATTGTTGATTTTGATTATGAGTGGATAGGTGTTAAAATGGTATTTAAACAGCTTATATCTTATAACAGGAATGAAAACGAGTACTGTCTTTTTAGAGAACTTGAGCTAAGCAGCTTCAGCTTAATATGTTATGAATATAACCAATACTGGTCCATGACTGATGGTACAGATAGAGAATATTTGTAGCTCAGGGTTGAAGTGAGGGGGGGAGGTCTTTGGTGCTCTCTGGGCTTGGTTGTTTTCTTGCAAATGTTTCATAACCCAAACAAGGTAATTTCATGAGTGATGATGTTACCTAGTTTGATTAATGAAAGATCTTCGAGAGAACAACCAAGCTCAGAGAGCACCAAGGACCCCCTCATGACTGATGAACATTGCACGTATCATAAAACAGAAGCATTTTAAAAATTAGCATTCAGTAGAGACTAAATGTTGCAAAGTATGCACCACACCAGAAGCTGACAACTCTTTGATGGCTTGAAATTTTACTTTTCATATTTTGGAGGGGAGCGTTTAGGATTATAAACATAGGGACAGCTGTAATTTTCAAACAGTTTTTAATAGGAAAATGGGCAGGCATTTTCAAATGTTTTTTAAAAACTGTGTTAAACTTACATAGGGCTGCCATTAGTTTTCATGCGCGTTCTGTTCCAAAATGGCATGAGGCTGGCTTGGCAATTTTTGATAATTCTGATCATCGAAGGCTTCAAGAAAACCTTGAAGTGGAATTTCCACCTACCTCTTGTACATTCTTTTTCTGTCATAATGCTTAACTTTTTATTAACTTTTATTAACTTAACTTTTATTTGTTGTGTCTTAATGTTTTTATACAGCTGTACACCGCCCTGAGTCCCTTCGGGGAGAAGGGCGGTATAAAAATTTAATAAAATAAAATAAATAAAATAAACTTGTTCCTCTGGATTCACATATTTGCTCTTTATTCTTTCATCATGGACATTACTAAGTCAGAAGCTTCTGTTTAATATTAACCACAAGGTTAACTTTCATCCAAACTCTAAACTTTGGCCAATGCTATGTAGTGTCTGGCTTGTAGAAATAAAAGGGCTAATAAGCTATGGCTTGAACTATCCTTTGTCCAAAGTCAAATGACATGACAAGGTTTAGGCAATAAAAATTAGAAATTAGACTTTTCAAGATTATTCTTACGGTTAGTGTTTAGAAGAGACTGCAGTAGCTGCAAGTAGATTAAGTTTAGCATATCTTACATAAAGACCCTGGACAGGTTTTAATAGGAGAATGGTTTTAATAAAAAATTAAGTTAATTTTTTTTAACTTAAAATGAATTCAATTAGTCCTATGAAAGAAACCTAAGAAATATTGTCCTTTCTTTCTGTTTAGCACATTTTAACTCTTTGTTCCTTGAAACATACTTTTACCTATATATCTTATTTGCAGATATCACAATATATGTTGCTACAGCTGGATATTTATAACCATCCAAAATGCCAGTGTAGAAAATACAAACAAGGGACTCATTTATTAATACATATGCACATTTTTATCATTTATTTTTGTTTAGTTTCATTTCAAAATAAGAATGTTCATAAATGATATCAACTTATTAAAGGAAATGGCAAGTTATCAATATCTTACAAGATTTATTTGGCAGAAATCAAACCCTGTTCTGAATATAAATCTATTTGCTGTGTTTTTTCCCACCTTACAGCTGCAAAAGAACTGCCTTTTATCCTTGTGTAGTGACAGAATACTTCAGGATGTTCCATTTAACAGGTTTGCTTTATTTTCCAAATTATGAAGACAAGGGAAAGGAATTTAAGAGTGCTTTCTAGATGCAGTTGATTGCTCTATCTCATTACTGAATAATTTTAAATAATTGTTCTTATTCATAGTGAAAGGATAAATGTTCTATCAGTGTTGGCATTTCTATAAAAACTAAAGTGTGTGTGTGTGTGTGTGTCTGTCTGTCTGTCTATCTAAAATGCCAACATTTTTAAAGCATGTATTAAGACAGAAGTTGGTTGATTCATGTATCATTTTTAAAAGGCTACACATTCAAGCAAGATGCTAATTCTAGTCTAACACCAAATAAATAATCTGTTAATTTGCAAAGGAACTTATGAACATTGGTGAAAAAAAGACTTGGAAACCAGAAGGAGCTGTATATGTTCTCTAATAGTTAGAGACATTTAATGTGCTTCAGTGACTGCAGTTTGCTATTGCTTGGATCTAATACAACCTTTTTCATAAGCTACGCTCTGAGTATGGGAATGAGCGCATGCTGTGTTGTAGGACAGAGAAAACTCATCCTGGAACCATCAATCAGTGGTGAATTGGCATCTGTAGCTGTCTCTGCCTGGTACTAAAATCTAGATCTTAAAGATAAAGATGGGCAGATACAAACACATATTACTAGTGCAAAATGGACGATCACTCTTAAGCCCTGTCAAACAGTAGAAGGAAGTTGTTTTGCTCTCTGTAAGTAGTTGATGCCACCTGAAGGTTTTATTATAGTTCTGTTGTACATTGCTATATTTCATTGGGATGAAATGTGGTAGCTGGAGTTTTTCTTTACCCATCTCTAAAATGTGTTAACTTTCTCCCGGATTTTCCCCCCAGATTTGAAGCAGCTAAACTTGTCATGCAATGGCTATGTAATCATGAAGATCAAAACATGCAGAGGATGGCAGTGGCTATTATTTCCATTCTTGCTGCAAAGGTGTGAGATTTGAAGCTTCATCCTTTTAGCCTTAATTTCCAAACCTTACCAAGAGCAGTCTGACATTTCTCTGTGTTTGTTTTCTCTATTTATTTGTTATTTAAAGCTTTCAACCGAACAAACAGCTCAGCTTGGGGCAGAACTCTTCATTGTCAGGGTAAGCAAGTCAAATTATTCGAAATGACTGAAAGGCTAATATTGACTTGTGGTGACATAATAGAAGAATGTGGTTTGTTTGATTTTGGATGGGAACTGTTATAAATTCTTTATCAATTCTATAAATAAATAAACTCAGCCACTGTGCCTTTGAAATCATGCTTTGCCTCAATAATGTGCAAATCAGTCCTTGTCTGCAACATTGTTAAGTGGAAATGCTCCATGTTCTTCTTTTCAAAGTTTTTTTTTAAAAATTCTGCTTACTTTAGCATACACAACTATTGTTCCCCCTTTCCCTCAAATATTGAAGCATTAATGTGTCACGTTACTGGTTCAAATTCAAGGGAGCAAAATAGAAAATCATTTAATTTTTTTTATTACACACTATCCTGAATAGTGCATTACAGGTGCACTGTGTATTAGTTGCATACTTCCTATGCAAAGCATTTGATGATGTTTAAAGAATATTTCAAAGCATATTATAATACAATGGATAAAAAGTGGTTCTTCGTAATCTTAGCAAGTCAGTAATGGTCCTTTTTGTTGGAGAGCTTTATTCGTTTTAAATAATCAAAGCTCTCTGAGCAATTTACAATAAAAGATACTTTAGCGATGTTTACCATTGTCTAATTATATATAAAATTAAGTAATTTAACTTCAGCACACAAAAAAATATATGCTTCAGAAGTGTGCTTTCTAGTCATAAGATGCATTCTAATTTTGAATTTTTTTTCACTTCTTTCTCCATCATCTGCTATATAGCCTGGTCAATTTGACAGAACTCATTTGAATTTGTCCTATTGTAAATTTAATAAATGAACAAAAACTGGAGTTTTTCTCCCTATCTTTTTGTCCAAACAAAAAGTGCTTGAAGTGTCCTTCAAGCACACTTGCTGGATATCAGCAGAAAGTCTGATTGGGAGAAAAGTGACATTGAGAGAAATCTTATGGCAATGCACAATGTATATGGAAGAAAAAAATTAGCACAACCACTGCAAGTCTCTTGTACTTGAAAAATGATGAGAAAGGAACCTTTCTTTCTTTTTTTACACCAATATTTTTCAGGCCTGGCAACTTTTAAAATGTGTGGACTCCCAGAATTCCCCAGCCATCATGGCTTAAAGTCCACACATTTTAAATCTGCAAAAGGTTAAAAATACTATTTTAGACTATGACAGAAGTGGATTTAAAGAAATGTATCCGTTCCCATTGTGACTCTGATGCCATTAAATATCTGAGGTTTGAAAAGAGTGAGTTAACAGTATCGATTGCTTTATTTCTCCCTCCCACCCCACTCCAGCAACTTCTTCAAATTGTGAAGCAAAAAACAAATCAGAATGTAGTGGACACTACTCTTAAGTTTACGCTGAGTGCACTTTGGAATCTCACTGATGAGTCTCCAACCACGTGTCGGCACTTTATTGAAAATCAAGGGCTGGAACTCTTCATGAAAGTTTTGGAGGTGAGAACTGAAGAATGTATGTCGAGATCTGTATAGCTATTATTGTATCTGCTTACCTCAGTTTCCTTATGGAGATAATGGATTTTGTCATTTTGAAGTCCTCCTGCATACTTGTGATAGGCTTTCTATTTTCACAATCTGCAGTTCTCAAACCAATTAACTAAGATTGTCCATCTTTCTTCTCTCACCTCAACTCATAAAACCATGTTACCTGCCTCTTGTTGAAAGGATTAAAGGTTCTCTTTAGTATACTTCCTCTGACTCAATCACTCCTATTTTTAACAGCAGTGACTGAAAGTTGATCCTGTACTGCCAAAATAATTATGTAATTTTGTAGACTTCTCTATGCTTTCTGAGATGTCTCAATGTGATCTATTTGTTATCCGATATTACCTAAGATCTTAGCACTTACTAATGGTTGTCTATTGTTTTAATTTACAGTCTTTTCCTTCAGAGTCTTCTATCCAGCAGAAAGTTCTTGGCCTTTTGGTAAGATCAAAGGAATAGTATTTTTTTAACCTGGATGTGGGCAATGTTTGTTTCTCCTATTATCTTTTTCTCCACTCGCTCCAATATTCTTCACTATCTGGAATACATTATTTTTAATTCCATTCTATTAATTTTGGGTCCAGTCAGACCAACCCTGTTCCTTCACAGTCTTTCTTTGTTTCAGCTTAAAGGGTTAGTATTGGAACACTACTTTGTTGAATCAATTGATAGATTAATCTAAGCTAGCATCCTATTTCCAGCAGTATTAAGGCAGGTTTGAGGACAGTCTTCTCCAACCCATTGTCCTCACAATGTAATAAATTGGAATTTTAATTACAATGTATAATCTAATGGCTAATATGTTGAGAAAATTGTTCTACAAAGTAGGACAAAGTCAAAAGCCATGTCCACAGCAGTAGCTTTTCAAAACATCTGGAAAAGTAGCTTAATTAAGTGGAACCATTTGTACTGAAATTCCTTCCTTTTTTCCCCACTTAGAACAATATTGCAGAGGTTAAAGAACTTCATTCTGAGCTAATGTGGGAAGACTTCATAGACCACATCAGCAAGTTGTTGCACAGTGTTGAGGTGGAAGTCAGTTACTTTGCAGCTGGGATTATTGCTCACTTGATATCCCGAGGAGAACAAGCCTGGACATTAAGTCGCAACCAGAGAGCTTCGCTTCTTGAAGAACTGGTATAGACGTGATTGAAAAATATTTCCTCCTTTTCTCTGAGTTACATTGTAAACATTTACAGTAACATCTCTTTCTTTGTTTTACAGCATTCTGCCATTTTGAACTGGCCTACACCAGAATGTGAAATGGTGGCATACAGGTAACTACGGATGGCTGCACATAGGACTATTTTTTCAAGAAGTGTGAATAGTCTGCCAGTCCAAATGTTCTCGGTTACAACAAAATCGCATGTCTGGTTTGCAATGTTATAATTCTACCTACTTTTTGGTGACTAAATCCATTGAATTCAGTGGGATATTTTTAGTATACATGCATTGGGTTGCTTTCTTAGTCTGCTATATTCTGATGTGGTCAGTGGACTTAATATTGATTTATTCTTCAT
>JANHFO010001744.1:141924-154653 GCA_032468095.1 Pareas carinatus
TTTCGGATTTTAAATTAGCCTCATATCTTTTTGTGTATTTTAATTGTTTTTAAATTGTGTCTTTTGTTGTATGTGATTGTTTTACTGCGTGTTTTTTATATGGCTGTGCACCAACCACCCTGGGTCCCTTTGGGGAGAAGGGCGGCATATAAATTTAATAAATAATAATAATAATAATAATGTATATAAATTAGATCTGTAGACTGATTTATACACATTTGAAAAAGATAACTTTAAAATAAATTGCCTACTTAGCTTCAAATTATTTGGCTTCCACCATGAAAGGCATGGTCTTAGAAGACATTTTATTTAGAATTGAATGAATATATTAACAAATGAAATCTAATTCTGTTGTTGTTGCTGTTTTTAATCTAGGCTTTCTTTCAAGGGAAGTTGAAAATTTCTGGGAATATGGGCATGGCTATGAAGCTACAGAGTCTACAACTCCAAGCAGGCAAAGCTAAGCTTTGAGCTACTCTGACCTCAAGATGGATTGAAACTTGGAAAACAAGTTCCTTAAGAACTAGGCTGGAACTTGATTTGGAAGTAGCATGTTTTCCAAATACATGTATTTGACGTTAGTTTTCTTGAAGCATTCATTTAATTGGAATTTTGGCATTGCCTTCCATAAAACCATTACAAAGTTGGTAAAACATTAATGTTAAAGTAGTCTAAGACTATTTTAATAGTAAAGACCATATAGTGACTCAGATGCAAATCCATCTAAGGTTACTTTTCAATGTGTAAAATGAGAAATCTGTTAGCCATATTTTTTGTATAATTTTTAACACTAAAAAGAGCAACAAGAAAGAAAATGTGGTTTGTTGGCAAAAATGTCTCCACAGTTTCATTTTTATTCTTTTATACTTTTCATAGCCGATTAAGAAAAACTCTTGTATTTTGGCTGCAATCTACTGAGCTATTTTAGGCAGGGCCAAGTGCTTGACACCTCTAGAGGTATTCCTCTCCCTCCCTTTGGCAGATATATACACATATTTGTATATAAAACACTCTGCCATATCACAAATGGCTATGTATAGCCCATTTTCCCCCCAAAGGTGATTTGGAATTTTCAGGGAAATATTAAAGTCCACAGCTCCCACAGTTGAACAGAAATAAGTATATTTTTCTTTCGATGTTACTATCTAAAAGAATTTGCTGCTTCCTAAATTAACTTGCAAGGATTCGATTAGAAGTCAATTTGTTTGCATTAATGGAGCTAAATAAGATAGCACTAGTTGTAATTAATATTAATATGCTTTTCTGCATATTTATAATGACAAAACTACTTTTTAAACACTTGATTACTTTAATTATGATATACCTAGATAAGGAAACTGATGATTCTTTAATAAATTCCATTATAATATGCTATTTTTTTAACCCATTCGGGTTGGAGGTAAATGTATTCTGTTCTGCAACTTTCTTAGTAAATTTAAATCAAATCTTATGTTGGCATCCGTGGCTTCCTTTTTTTTTGTCCTACTGATTATTATAGAAACTCATAAGTAGTATAATGTAATCATTTTAAGCATGAAAGCAACATTTCGTACAGTGAAAAGGGTTATTGTGCATATTGAAATAAAATTATTTTTGTAGGTTAAAAAATCGGAATTGCAATTATGGGGTATCCAGCTTAAAACAGAAACTAATATCGGTTTTAAAACAAAGTAATGAAGATCAGGATTAAAAAGTATATCTAAAACCTTTCAGTTTTTCGATACCTTTGCACATTTGCACCTCTACCTATGTCCAGCATACATTCACAACAGTGCTTTTAACTAATTTTATAGACTACTCCAATGAATGGTATGAAATCTCTTGTTTTTCTTTGAATGTTTTTATAGTAAGTTGCAGTAGGTTTCACAATAATACAATTTTAATATAATATATTACATAATATATACATGATTATGATTAAGAAAGTATATTAGGCCTTTGGGGCACTAGGGACAAGTTCCATGGAGGGCAGTTTTTCCATGGACTGGGGAGAGGTGGTTTAATGCACTGCCTAGATACTGCGCATGTGCAGATGAAGCTTTGCTTGTGCAGCTCAGTTCCTGGTGGGCCACGGAATGGTGCTGGTTCACAAACTGGGGTTTGGGGCCCCTCCCTTAGACTATAGCCCTCATCATCTCTAGTCAGCTAATAAGGCATCCTACCTGGAAAAAGATAAAGGGTGGAGTTTAATAATCTTCAGACGCAGGTTAAGCAACAATATGCAATGAATGTAGTATAAATATTTATGTATTTATTTATTTATCCTGAGTCCTTCGGGAGAAGGCCGGTATATAAATCTAAATAAATAAATAAATAAATAAATAAATTTAGTGTCCTGGAAAATTATATACCATTTATATATATAAATGAAATGTATGTAGATTTAGGTGTGTTCGGGTCTTTTCCCGTGTAGGATTGAAAGTATCTTGGCGATGTTTCGGCGAGATCTCACTCGCCAGCTTCAGGCTGGTGCTTTTGGCTTCGTGCTACTAGCACAAAGTCAAAAGCACCAACCTGAAGATGGCGAGTAAGACCTCGCCAAAACGTTGCCAAGATACGTTCAATCCTACACAGGAAAAGACCCGAACACACCTAGACCTACATACCCGTACCTGTGAAAATCTACAAAAACAAATGGAATGTAATATAAATATTTAGTGTGATGGAATCACGATTTTATGGAATCATGCATGAATCAAAATCATGAAAGACTTAAACATCACATGGAAAGATGCTGAAGTACTCGCCCAAGCCCCAAAGTGCTGGAGATCCCTTGCTGCCCAATACCCTCCGTAGCATGGGAGGATCTAATGCTAATGTTAAAAATATTTAGTATGTTTTTTCATTTTCTAACCAAAATCTAGAGCAAACTGACGTATGGTTTAAAAATATATTAAAATATGATCAGGATATTAATTTCTAATGTTTCTCATTAATCTGTTTTAGGAATACGGCCATACACACTATATTATATTTCTTGATACATGCTTAAATATAACATTTCTAAAGTAATTCCTCCAATGATACTTAGTATGAAGCTATAGTCACCATAAAACAGTATCTCTAGGTGGCGCTAACACCTTTATTAGGCAAAATAGTTCTATATGATGTTCTTCCTTGAACAACTCAGGAATTTTCCATTTTTAATCTGCTTAATTTATGTTTGGTTTTTGATCATTGCTGATCCCAGTTATAAATAGTTCAACTCACATATACATTCACTTTCAATTAATCACCATTGAACAATGAATCAGGATCCAATTTTGTGACATTGGAATGCCAGTTGTACTGAGGGATGAGTTGCTTCAAACGCATTTTGTTTTTTTAAGAAATTATATTCTAGTCTTTCCAAATCAAGGAATCCTCCAGACCTCAATTCCCAGAATTCTCAGAATTGACCACAGGCCACCTTGACTAAGGAACTCTGGGAGTTGAAACCAACACATCTGAAGGATGTCCAGGTTATTTGTATAAATTTGACCAATATTTTGGAGATGTATATAACATGTCTATATTTGCCAGATGCCCAGGGTTGCTTTACTCATACCTTTTTAACTGTTGATGTGTTAATAACATACAGACTGTTTCTAAGAAATCCATCTTTTTTGGTGACATGAATTAACTATGAATTAATTTTTAAATATTGCAAAGTCCAAAGTGGACCTTCAAAGCTGTGCTGAGCAAATTCAGAATTTGGGAATCTGATTTACATTAGCAATAGCAAGCAGAAACATTCTCAAGTATATAACTATACTAAATATATTTTTGTGAGACCAGAATTTAATACCTTTTTTGTTTTATTTTTTTCTGCCTTTGAGTCAGTGCTGACTTTTGGCAATTGTCTGGACTAGTCCCTGCAGTTTTCTTGGCAAGGTTTTTCAGACGTGGTTTGCCATTGTCTTGTTAGGGGCTGAGACAGAAAGGCTGGCCCAATCTTTGTGCCCAAGGTACATCTAGAATTCACTGTAATTTGTTAAGAGCTTAATACTTTAACCGCCACACCAAATTGGCTCTCAAAATTCTTTACTAGAAATAAATGACAAAGGTTTAAATTAATTTTGCCTACAAGTAAATGCATAATAGACTACAACATTAATGACCATATATAAAAGTGATTGAGAGGTTAAAACATATCAGGCACCTTCCATGTCATTGGGAATTCTAGCATGGATAGAAAACACGTGGCCGTGTTGCCGATGAATGATGTTGCTAGTCACTCACCGTAGACTTTACTGACAGGAGCTTTGGGAAAGTGTAATTCCCAGCAACTGTAGGAATACTGTTAAGTGAATCGCTGCAGTTGTTGGTAACAGTTAAGTGAATTTGGTTTCCCCACTGACTTTGTCAGAATTGCAAAAGGTGATCACATGACCTGAGGACACTTATCATAAAAATAAGTCAGTTGCCAATTGACTGAATTTTGAACATGTGACCATGGTAATGCTGCAAAGACCATAACTATGAAAAACGGACCTAAGTCACTTTTCTAGTGCCGTTGTAACTTGGATGATCACTAACGTAACGGTTGTAAGTCGAGGACTGCGTGTAATATCCAGTTTTCCCATAATGGGCGAGACTCATCTTTCCTCACCCATCATGTAAGGCCTGTAATGTGGATTTGCTTTCACACAAAACCAAAATCATATAGTAAATATGCACCTTGAATATAGCAACTATAATGGGCATTTCTGCAAAAAAATATTAAAAATCTGCATAAATTAAAATATATATTTCGATCTTTGTGGTATTTTTTTCAAGAGCTGAGACAGCTTTATCAGATGCTCCATCCGGTGTATCTGAAACTAGAAGAAGGCTACTACAGGTAGTCCTTGACTTACAACACTGCTTAGTGACCGTTCAAAGTTACAACGGCAGTAGAACATGTGACTTATTTCCGTTTTTCATAGACCTTTGCAGCCTCCCCATGAAGGTGTGATCAAAATTCAGACACTTGGCCAAGGGACTCATATTTAGGACCTTTGCTATGTCCCAGGAACAATGTAGATCCCCTTTTTGCCACCTTCTGACAGAGTCAATGGGGAAACCAGATTCACTTAGCGACCAGGTTACTAACCTATCAACTGCAGTGATTCACTTAACAGCTGTGGCAAGAGAAGCCATGGAATGGGGCAAAGCTCACTTAACAACATAAATTTTGGGCTCAGCTGTTGCTGTAAGTCAAGGAATACCTGTGCCTCCCCCGCCCCCGCCCCGCCCCCGATAATGTGTTCCTCCCTAATGGATGGGATCTTTTACGGCTCCCCAGCCTGTCTTCATAAAGATCCTTCTGTTTCAAGATCGTTGGGAAATGTAAAAAAGGTGCTTGGTAATTTTGTATGCCAGTTGGTCTCTATAAAGAAAAGGGAAGCTTGCCAGTTGTGGAAGAGAAGAGAGAATGCCAATCTGTCTCTCTATAGCTATATTTCTCTGAATAACTCTGTCTGAAGGAAGACTGAAAGGATTTACAAATTGTTAATACCTTTCAGATAAACTCTGGCTGCATTTTAGAATGCGATTCTCAATCCTGCCTGCATTGCTTAGGGCAGTGGTGTCGAAGCTGTGGCACGGGTGCCAGAAGCGGCCCTCAGAGCCCTCTGTGGGCACGCACGCCATCGCCCCAGCTAGGTTGGAGGGGAGCATGACTTATAGCGGGCCACAGAAGCTGGGGGATGCTGCCAAAAGGCATGTGTGGGACCTAGAAGCTGAAGCAGGCCCATGGAAAGCTTGCAGTGAGCTTAGGTAGGCCACGGGTGGGGTGTGGGCGCATGAGGGGTGCCGATGACTGCAGGGGGGTAGGGGGCACTGACGGATGTGGGGGGAGAAGGGGGAACGCCAGTGGCCACGGAGGAGGGCACGTGTTGCCATGTTGGCACTTTGCAATAAATAAGTGGCTTTTGGATTGCAGTTGGGCACTCAGTCTCTAAAAGGTTCGCCATCACTGGCTTAGGACTTACCTCCATCACAGCTCCAGCATCGGTAGCAACCTGCATTGATGACTACAGAAAACCTGCCAAAGGGGAAAGCTGCCAAAACGATATCGTTAACCCATCGGAGACATTTATGTGCTTCTACGAGAGTATTTCTATTTTTTATATAAACCTTCCCATCCTGAAGAGGGGTGGTTGACATTGCGATGCATTGTGTATTTTGTTTTGTTTAGAATAGAAAGAGATTCCCCCCCCCTTCAGAACCCACATTAGGGCATTTGATAAAACAGCATTTTCAGCATTCTGCCATTAATCAACTAAAGAGAGTACTGATTGGCTTACGGTGATCACAAGATGGTCCTGGATTTCAAAACTGACAGTGGCAACAGGTTGCTTTGAGGGCCAGGGGGATGGAAAGAAAAAGATGTCACTGTTCAATCATTCAGATCTAACTTAAACTACTTATCATTAAAATCAATGATCGGAATTGCTTACTTAGGTACTAAGGTAAACTACAATATGAGACTGACTGCTTTCTTACTCAAGGCAAGTAGACACACTCTTCTGGAGAAGGGACAGATCCTACAACTTCCTAAATACTGTGTTCTAGAACAGTGGGCACCAGGGACCGGTTCCATGGAGAAAGGTTTTTCCGTGGACCAGTGGGGGCGTGGTTTTGCATGCTGCCTGCATCCGACCAATGGGGCCTGGCTTGTTTGCACGGCCGCGAACTGGCACTGGTCCACAGACCAAGGGTTGGGGACCCCTGTTCTAGAAGCAGATCGCTCTCCAGGGAGCTTCATATTCTGAACTACCAGTGATAATAATGTACCACAGGTTAATTCCGCATTGGCTGGAAGCCTTTTAATAATACCATTTCTGACATTTTTGGCTGCCAGTGATTGCAAAGAAAAGTGTGATGGAATCCCCAAACTGAATGGGCATTTCCACCCCAGTTTCTTTCTGCTAATTTATTTAATCTTCAAGCATTTCTCTGCTTTGAAGTAGTTTTACCTACATCAAGCTTATTAGAAGGTTTAATGCACCTGATCTTGTTTGTACAATTGGTGATATATTACACCATGACTGTATAGTGATTTATCACTTGATTTTGACAGTAGGGAGGACCAGGGGCCACACATTTTCTACTAATTTAAACTTTCAAAGTACAATGCAAAAACACTTTCAATATAATCCGAACATAATGGCCAAAAATGTAGGACAAATGCAAGGGAAGAGGACTGTATCTTGGAAAGCCAATAATGGAGGATTATCTCTCCCATCCTAATCTCTCCCATCCTAATACAATCTGGCTCCATTAAAAGTACCATATTCCCATCCTCTGTCCATTGATTCATTCGCCTTACGGGGTGTAAAGATTTCATGAAAATGGCCTAAATGCTATTCAGTAGCAGATACCTGTGAGGCTACATATTGTCTATTCTGCAAACAATCAGAAATAAAAAGCTTAATATAATATACACATACATATATATATGCATAATTTCAAAAGTTAGGACATAATTTTATGCTGGTCCATGAGATGCCAGGCAGGCAATGAAAAATTCGGAGATTAAAAGAGTGACCCACTCACCTTTGTCAAAAGACAAATAGAAGCTCTAGAAGCAAGCTTTCTAAGGTCTAAAACCAGAATTATACGAGGAGAAGCTGCAGTCATCATCACAGACTCTCAAGACCATCTAGAATTGGCCCACGCTGGCTGGGGAATTCTGGGAGTTGAAGTCCACAAGCCTTAAAGGGACCAATGTTGGAGACCTCTGACCTAAAACGTCCAGCTGGGGCAAAATGCAAGTGTTTATGTGCTGACATGACACTGCATTGGCTACTGCTGTTTCCAGAGACTGGCTATTATGTTTATGGAGATTCTCAATCATCCAGGTCAATGGTTGTCCCAAAGATGCTTTTTCAAAAGGCAACTGGACTTTGCGTTTTTTTTTTCTTTTGAGAACGATTTGCTTCTTATCCAAGAATATCTGAAGAAGCTTCTTGATTGATAAGCAAAATTTTCAAGGAAAAAAAACCCAAGAAGGTTCAGTTGCCTTTTGGAAAAGCACCCTTGGAACTGGCTGTTACCTATCAATCCTTAGAAAGCTCAGAGCCTGAGTGTCTTAGAGATTGCCTTTCCCAAATACATTCTGTCTGCCAGATCCAGATAAAGAGAGAGTTCCTGCTGGGAGTTTTACAGCTGTTCAGGACACAACAGGAGGGCACACCGATTGCCTTCTTGGTAGCTGCTCTCCTCTGGTGACTTCTATCATATGACCTTCTGGAGCAGGGTCTCCAACCTTGGCAACTTTACGACTTGTGGATCTCAACTCCACAACTTTGCTGGCTGAGGAATTCTGGGAGTTGAAATCCAAAAGTCGTAAAGTTGCCAAGGTTGGAGACCTGTTCTGAAGCATTCTGATTTTGAACATTGCTTCGAGCTCTTGGAAGAAGCAGCTGTGGTGGTTTATAACTCTTGCAAATAGTAAATGGGAACATACAAAATAAAAACAAACCAAGTCACAATCTTGCACTTTACGTGGTGTGCATTCCCTGCCAAAGAGAAAGAGAAGAACTAACAGCTAACCTAGCATCAATTTCCCTCCTTCTTCCTTAGGCCAAGTTTTTCCTTGTTGCCCACTGCAGCTTGGAGGGAAATGAATTGGCTCAACTGTTGAAGAAAGAGTAAAGTGGGAGGTCACAGGTTGTGAAACCAGTCCAGGAGCAGCTCGAACTTCTTGCATGGAAAAGCTCTTTCTCTCAAGTCATCAGATCCTTGAGATTTTTATTATTTATTTGCTTGATTGAGTTCTATAATCATCTCAACACCTTTGGCAAAGATTAATTGGCAGATCTGATTTCCCCTATAATTCAAGCTAATCTCTCACTGTCTCCTTCTCTCTTTTTTGTATGGTTCCCCAAAAATAGCAAAATCAAACTCAGGTTCACCTTGTTCTTCCCTTATCTTTTCATCCTCCCTCAAGCCACTTTGCTCAAAAAACTTTTAGAAGCATGTAATTTCAGTTCTCATCATTCCCAGATGGGATCAAATATGGAGAAGGCAAAGTAAAAAGGCTGACAAAGTATTTTATGTGATAGCAGCCAGCCCATTTTTCCTGTAATTCTCAAATTTCAATTCAAAATAGAATTTTAAGATGATTTTTTTTTAAAAAAAAATCACAGCTTTGTCAATCCACTGGGGAAAAAATTCAAAATGCATCATTGGATAACATCCATATTATGGCTAGCTTCAGTAGACAAAAAGGGTGTGTAAACTTTCAAGTTCCCTTTGTTCTAAAATAATGCCCTGAAATACTTTTTTCCCCTCTCTCATTTTCATGGTTGCTTTTGAAAGTAGCACAATGCTTACTCTGAGATTCTCAGTCATCCAGGTCATGACTGTCCCAAAGGTGCATTTTCAAAAGGCAACTGAACTTCGTTTCCCCCTGTTTTTCTTCCTTTCCAAGAAAAAACAAAGTCCAATTGCCTTTTGAAAATGCACCTTTGGGGCAATACTCACTTTGAATACCTGGTGGGCAAAAATAAGTTACAATAACTTACAGGTTTTTGAAACTACCAGCAAAGTACACTGAAACAAATCATAACAGAAGAAATAAATTGTATGTCATATTTGGGGAACTGAGGAGGTGGGGAAAAGTCTACTGGTTAAGGTTTCATCTTTTAATGAAAATTCTAAACGTTGAAATAAATGTATTTATTCTGCTTTCTGAAATCTATGTTGTATGAATGATCCTGGATTCCAGCCTGTAGGTGCACATAACAGAAGAGTGCAGAATATGCTTTACATGCTGAGTAACTTTGTATAAAACAATAATTTGATGCAAACATTCATTTTGCCCTTGCCTTTTGAGAATCATGTATTTCCAAACCAATGAAAGCAAACCCAGAAGTGGCGGTGGAGATGAAACAACAGAAATCTAAAGACAGTCAGATAAACACAGTGAATTTCAGAAGCAATAGTTGCAGAATCACAGACTTGATACCTCAGATAAGAATTTGCATAGTTCCCACAGGTATCTTGCCAGTCAATCCAAGGGCATTCGTTTAAGTTGTTGACTTCTTTTAAAGTGGGTCTTAAAGGAATTGTTTCACTCTTTCTCTGCACTTCATTTGGAAGGGTTTGGAAGAACAGTAGCTGCTTCAGTTTCATGAAGAAATTGAGTTCTCCCTTGAAAAAAAGAAGTGAATAAGATGGCATGCACTCTGTTCATATCCCACATACCTGTGAAATATGTGAACCTGCCACTGAGGAGAATATCAAGTGAACTGGAAAACCCCAAGCAATGAGAAAAGATGAGAATTTCCCCTGTTTACATTCAAGAAGTATATGCCATGTACAAAATAATTGGTGTCAGTGGGAATCATGCTTGAGATTTGGGAATCAGAAAATATTTCAATGGCAATGCTATTAGGAAAAGGCAAAGCTTTGAGAATTATTTTCTTTGTGGGTTTTTTTAAGCTGCCTAGGATAAATTGGCTGCTCTCTCTTTCACTTTGCTTGCTATTCACATAACCTCTGCTCATAAAAATGACTGGGAGTGCGCAAGCCACTGAATTCATAACGTAGCTATGAATTCCTCTCATATTTTATCTCCCACATTCTTTAGCCTGTTCACTTACATTTTCCCATATGGTGACTTTGGAAAATTCCTTCCTGCATAGAAAAGGACAGGAAATTCTCTTTGGAGAGAAGTTGCTTTCTCTCTCTCTCTCTCTCCTTCTCCCCCCCTCTCCCCCCCTTCCTTTCTAGTTGTGCTGATCACATCTGGAAAGTCTCTGATTCGGGAAAGGGGGAAAGTGTTCAGCACTCGGTGTGTATAATTGCCATGGCATGAGCAAACCGAGCCTTTGGTGGGGGGGACCGGAGAGACATTTTTCCCCCAGACATTTTCATCATTGCCCACAAAGTTGAGGTGAGTTTATTTCTGAACTTTAACCGTGTAGCTGCCTGGTTGTTGTAGATGGGTAAATGGGGCTCTTTGGAAAGTGATTCTGAACAGCCAAAGCTGCATAACCTGATAAATAGCAAGTAGTACAGGAAACAATAAGGGGCAAAGCAGAGGCCTGAAGGCACCACAGTCCTTGACTGCTTATTTTCTGTGCATGTCCAATTGCTTCCCCAACGCCCCCCCCCAGGAGATAGCCTTCAAACAATTCCTTGCATATCCAAGCACTCTAGAGACATCGCTCCTAGCCACATCGATACAGAGGTTCTTTGACTTGATTGGTGGAGGTTCTCTTTTAGATCCTGAAAAAAACCTTCCAAAAAGTTGCACCCATTAAATTAGTAACTTTATACTGTGCTTCGTTGAGTGTCACAGGATCTTAGCCAACCCTTGGTGAGGTCTTGGCTGAGGCTTGAAGTGGGGACAAGCTTTGAAACAAGTCAGGTTTTTCAAAAAGAAAAGCACCTCAAGATTTTCTTTGAACTAAAAAAGGAATTCGAATAACTTGCCTGGTTTTATTGCATTCTTTGAGAAATCTAGCAAATGTTTCTTTATCCCAAGCATGTCCCAGGAATATCTGAACTCCTGTTGCTTTAGAGGAGGGAAAGGTTGATGCCAAAAGCATGAGGATCTTTCTCCTTGCAAGCAGAGCCTGGAGACATGCTTTTAAACAAACTGCTCTTATTTTGCTATGTTTTGAAAAATCTAGGTAACCTATTATTGACTTTTCATTTCAATACTGCATCCATTTATATTGATACAGAGTGTGTGTGATTGTATGCTTGTGTGTGTGTGTGTATTTAGGATGTGAATTCTATGTATGTATTTATTTTATATATAGGTTGTATATATGTTTGTGCATGCATAGAATGTTTGTGTGTGTTTGTGGCTGCATGTATGTATGTATGTATATTTGAGAGACAGAGAAATCAAAGAGAAACAAACATACTCGGCACTCTTTAAGATGTACAATATGCCAGAAATGTTATTGATAGTGAAAGTCATCTAAGATCTGATGACTGAAACTGGAGTATAGACAACAAATAATGTGGACCAGTATCTGAGGCTGAAGTGAGAATTAAACCCTATGGAGGTCTCTGAAAAAACTCACTAATATGGAACATAAATTTAAATATCCAAAGACTTGTATGGTTTGGGTCAATAACATTCTGTTTGAAACAGAAAATCACCCATTTATGAACTTTGGAACTTGCCCATTTGCAAGCATGCCCTGAGGATAATGATTTTTTAACATTTATTTTTCTGCCATGAGCCCCTGAGGGAAACTTCATTTATCCTTTGCTTAACCAGTGTTGAAGTAAAACTTTCTCCTACATTCTGACTTCATCCAAGGGCAACCTCAATGTGTGCACAATTTGTTAAGTCTTTTAAAGTTAAGTTTTTACTTAGGAAGGAAGTCAGTGGACTGCAATGACTGAAAACAGGCAACAGAGGCAGGCTAGATATTAGCAAGGGGCAGACCAAATTTGTTAGTTTAGTTTTTTATCTACTCAAAGTTGTGAGAAGCCCTTCAACACACGTTAGGAAAAGATCTAAGTCTGCCAAAGGTTTTATCCATCGACTGGATTTCAATACAGTAAATTAAATGACTCATTTTGTTTCTGAAAAATTACCACTCCTTTGGTTTGTTCTTAGTGAACATAATAGGTAGTCCTCGAGTTACAACAGTTTGTTCAGTGATTGTTCAAAGTTACAACACATTGAAAAAAGTAACTTATGATCATTTTTCAAACTTGGCACCATTGCAGTCTCCTCATGGTCACCTGATCAAAATTTGGCTACTTGGCAACTGACTCATATTTATGACG
>JANHFO010001746.1:1392-12040 GCA_032468095.1 Pareas carinatus
GGAATTTTAATTGGTATTGTTTATCGGGGTTTTTACAGTTTATTGCCACATTATTTAATACTTTTAATTGTTTTTAACATCTGTTATTTGTGTGTTTTTATTTGGCTGTTTACTGCCCTGAGTCCTATTGGAGAAGGGTGATATAGAAATAAAATAAAATAAATAAATAAAAATAAAAGAAATTATATAAGGAGAAAAAAGTCAGAGTGGTTGCCGTGTTCTTTTTCTTTAGAGAGCTATCTGGTGTATGGTGCTTTTTGAATGCTAGGAATTAAATGTGTCTGTCATTGTGGCAGAATGTTTTCTTTATTTATTACTTTTAAGTGAAAGTTTTCAATTGTAGTAGATAACTGAATCATATTTATAAATGCTTCAATAAAATATGGAACATTTGTCCAGGTGTTGATGTTATTAGGACTACTAGATCTTGGTGGCAAAATTCTAAGTAACTACTAAAAATCAAAGGTTTCCCTGTCAGTTGTGTCCAGCTCTAGGGCACGTTACTCATCTCCGTTTCTTGGCCGAGGGAACCAGTGTTATCTGAAGACAATTTCCATTGTCATGTGGCTAGCATGGCTGTATGGAATGCTGTTACCTTCCCACCAAAGTGGCATATATTAATATACTTGCATTTGCATGCTTTTGAACAGCTAGGTGGGCAGGACCTGGGGCAAGTAATGGGAGCTCACCTCATTGCATGGAGCTCAGGTCTCAAACTTGGGCTGTCAGTTCTTCAGCATCTTTAACTCTTGAGTCATTGCATCCCTAAGTACCTATTTGATACAAGAGCAGCTTCATTTGGAGCTAGATATTTCTATATCATTTTATGCTCATCTATAGGTCAATTGAAATTCTGTAGCCAGTCCAATGTTCAAATACTTTCTCAAATAGCTGAAACAGTTCTGTGAAAAAGATATGGTCAAAACATAGCTATTAGAAAAAACATTTTAATGTTTGAATATTTTTCCTTTCTTCTGATAACAACATACCCCCTGCATGCAATAAGTACCCCAAGGATGAGAGGGACATTCTACAAATATGGTTTTGGTGGGCTCCAAAAATATAAACAAAAAAAAAATGTCAGAGAAACAGACAGGGATTTAATGTGTGTAGGGATTTAATGTCACCATTTCATTACATCATTTGTACGGCTTAAAGCATTAGGTTTTGATCTATAAACCAGCATCATTTCATCTGAATCTTGAGCAGAAGATAAGTTTGATGTATAATATGAAAGATGAATAGATGAGGATAAGGAACAGGGGATCTAACTTAGATATGCCTGAGATTCTGATATGTATCAGCTTGACTTCAGGATAGTAAAGTCAGCTTTCTATCAGGATGTTCTCATAAGAACTTTGTACTGAAAGTAGCCAAGTATGCCATAAGGACAAGCTTGGGTTGTTTTTTTATGTTCTACCTTGCAAACTCTTCAGTTGTATTATTGCTTGAGTTGCTTAATTCCATTTTGCATTTTACAGTTCATACAGATGATAACAGGTGATTTCAATTTGCTAACCTAGCATGTGTGTGAGAAGAAGTGGTGGTGAAGGTAATTCAAGAATTCATGGCTGCCATGATGACCATGGACTTGACTCAAATCATTATGGGACCAATGCACAGAGGAAGTTTACTTTAAATCTGATCTACACTTTGGAACTATGGGAGGTGGTTTCATTGAGAGCCTAGTTAATCCTTGGAATGTTGAGGTGATGAAGCTCTTGATGGATTGTTTCTAAATGGCTTATCTGCCCTTATTGCATCTGCAGAATGCCATCAAGATGCTCATTTCATAGTGATCCAGATTGTCAAATGTCCCTCTGATCATTCCAAACAAAAATCCTTGAAGTAAACATCTAAGTTTAATAGGGAAGAATAGCAAAGGCTCATAAGAAAACAAATATGAATCTAAGTTTTTTTTTGCACACACACTGGCATAGTTAAAGACATTCTCACAGGCAAACCCCCTGGTACATCACATGGTACAGATAAGAGACATTCTTTGTTATGAGAACCATTGTGGCTCTGCTCACCACCTGCATGAATGGCCTTGAAAAAAATAGCGATTGCTGCAGACTGCACATGTACACTTATGTTAATCGTTTCATTTCCCAATCAGGAGAATAACAGACCAATCCCCCATCCTTTGTAGGCAAACCTGAAGTGAAGAACCAGATATGTAAATGTCCAGATAGGTGATTCAGTTGAGATCTTGACACAGACACTTTCAGAGGGCAATGGTCCAGAAAAATTGCTGCTAGGGTTCTGGAAGCTGTTAGTAGAATACTTCATAAATAAAATCACTCACATTTACTCAGAGTGAGAAACCTGCTGTACATAAACCAAAGAGATACTGATAGAAGAATTTCATAATGCTATCTGGCAAAAGTTTGAATGAGTTGAGCTTGAGGAAGTGACAGAACTTTTGGTGAGATAAGTTCTACCATCTGGACACTTAATTCTTGTTTCACCTGACTTATATGTGCTGCCAGGTAGAGTTCAGGGAGATGAATCTAGCTATCAGGGATACCCTGTTCCAAGAATAAGAGATACCAACTCCTAGCTAAAATGGACAATTATGCAGAGTCACTAAGTTTCCCTTTTAGGGTAGGTTGATGCAGCATCAATTCTAGGGTGCTCTGGAACAAAAGGATTATATACCACTGAAGCTATAAGAAGTTGGAGGGCAGAAAGAGATGGACTTAATTCGAGCATGAGAAAATTGCTATTGGTTTGGAAACTGACTGATTCTGAAGGAATACCAAGTTAATATCCTGGGTGAGTTGTGGTATCCTAAGAATAACAGGCACATAATCAGGAGATGCTCCTGGACTTCAGTTCTGGCTTGAACTGTAGTGAAGAGGAACCTTGACCAGTTTTCGATGTTCTATCAGTTATGGATATTTTAGGAACAGTCATTCATGCTCTCATTTCTTCGCCTTTCTTATTAATATCACCTCATATATGCTCTTTAATATTTCTTTTTTATCTGAACATCTGTTGTTGAAAAATAATAGAGTTTAGAAGGCCTGCTTAAGTTTTGAGACCAGGAAAAGCTACATGTCAGTAAGACTAACAAGTAGACTGTTTGTCCAAATGAAGCTGCTCTTGTTTCCCTTGCTTGAAGTGAACTGCTTGCTAAAATAACATTTTTTCACAGTATTTTGGTCACTAAAGTTGATCTTATTTGCTTGCAATTGCACAGAAGCTGAGAGCCAATGCCTTTTGCTTTGGGCACAGGGTTTGCAAAAATTCTGTGATCAAAAGCTACCTGTGCTCAGATATGATAGTTGCATTTCTGATTTTTATGAAACAAAAATGTTTCCACTTGCATCTGCAATCTAATGAAGCGAGGGTGTGTGTAGAATTTAGTAATCACTGGTTCTCATCAAAATGTAGTAGCAGTTGAAAGTCAAGTCTGTAACACAGCATTAAAGAAATAATCCTTCTCTACCTTCTTCCCTGAATGACGTGTGAACCATTGTTTCAATGTGCTAAGGGTCAGCTGTGCTGCAGCGCAATGAGGTAATAAATGCAAAGCAGAAGATGGACTGCCTTGCACTGTACACTCCCCTCAATCTTTTCGACACAGACTGACTAGGGGACATGCAAAGACTGTTAAGTAGTTAACTTGATGAAAAAAGTGCAACTGCAATGAATAACTTGTCCTTCAGTTAACAACTCTTTGAGCTGCTTAATTACATGCCTGCAGCAATATCCATGCTAAAAAGAAAATGTTGCAAGCTGAGCTGGTTTAACTGATTTGAATAGCAATTCAGTTCAGTTATTCAAATATCAAAATAAAACACAAAGTTATTCAGCATCAAGGCTAACATCAGCTAACTGCACTAAGGGGTGTTGCTTAAACTTTTCCTTTAAAATTAAGGAAAAAGGCAACTTCCTCAAGGGTTTCAGGTTTATTTTCTACTAATGGTGGGAGAGTGATGGATTTGTTTGTTGGTGGAATTATCTGGTTGTTATCATGGAGGATTATTTATGGCCTATAATTTTCTATGCTGTAACCAGCAATGAAAGGAAGAAAAGGAAAGGGAAACAGCAAAACAAAATGAGTCATTGCCTTTTGATAGACTATTTAGAACACTTAGCATTAAAATGAATATCATATCAACAGTATAATCAAGGCACACTAGTTTGTCACCTTAACTCCTTCTCTTTCTTGCTTCAGGTCTCATTCCCAAAACAAATCTGCCTTCCTATTTTCCCAGTGCTGACTTTCAAAATGTTGCTCCCCCCTGTAATATTTAGGAATGGGATCTTTTTGCATGCTAAGAATACAATACAGCAAATACAGATTTCTAATCTGACTGTAATAAATGAGCAAATAAACAAAATACTGATGTATGTTTTCATGCAGACAGACAACTTCAAAACCACAGTTTAAGCAAACTATTTCCCCACTTTTACTCATGCTGAATTCAGTTTAAATAATTTCAAATATCTGCCTGTCAGCTTTGATGGCATTTTCCTTCCTGCAGGAGTAACTAGAGCAGTGATGGTGAACCTATAGCACGTGTGCCACAGCTGGCACACAGAGCCATCTCTGCTGGCATGTGTGCCTTGGCCCAGGAAAGTTAAAAAAAAAATTCTTCATCAGCAAGCCAGAGCAGAGGCCCGCCAGGTGGCTAGAGAGCGCTTCGCCACCCCTGGAATTAAAAACAAAACAAAACAAAACACAAAGTGGACCCCAATCTTGGGGTTTGTTTTAGACCACCTATTATTTGTAACCTTTTTTTCTCCCCTCCTATTGAAGATGAAGCCTATTTAATTGCTGTATGAAAGTTTTGTCTTGATTAGATGGGAGGTTTCAATGCCTCTCTAAGGAACCTCAATGAGAAGTTCTAACTTTTTTCTTTATTCTCCCTTTTGGTTCTTCTTTTCTTCCTGCACATCTGTGCAACTGAAGCAGAGGAACTAAAGGGGAATAAGGAGAAGGGTAGGCTACATTCTGAAAATTCGACAAAGAAGCCTGCGTACTGTGCCTCTGTTGAATTGCCAGTTCCCCGGCGTCTGATGCCAGATGGTGTGGCACACGGCAAAATGCTTAACAACCTGCATGTCAGGTAGGCATATTGATGCGAGCAGATTGCTTCTGCTTTATGCACAGACTTGGAAAATAATCTCAAGTGAAGAATAGATCTGAATGCACACTTTCCCTGGCTTGCTGTGGTGATTTTCCTCTCTGGAGAAGCCTGCCACCTACTTCTCTTGAGAAACCATGGAGTAGCAAAAATTATAATGACCCGTTCATTCACTATGAAAAACAATGGCAGTTGTGCTGTATCTTTAGTTTTGACTATGGTTATTCAGAGATTATATTTAAATTATTAAATTAAATCTGTGCTGTTTGAGAAGAGCTGTAGTTTTGCTTAGGGATACTTGTCTACTTTTTTGGCCTCTATGAAAAAGCAGAGTTTATGAATATGGAGATACTTTTTCTGTATTATGTATTAGGCAATACTTTGATGTAATACATGAAGGGTGAAATTATAGTTGCAACAATGCTTTTCCTCATACATTTTCTTTGTATACCAGAAATCAATCGTAAGAAATTTATGAATAACAAGAAAATCAGTGCTAATTTTCATGAGATCATATATTTTTGTAAAAAGTTGGCATTTTCATATATATTCCCATGGTGTTATGTTAAATTATGGAAGTGAGATCATTGAAATACTACACAGTTTGGCAACCTTGCAAGATTTGGACCTATTTTGGAGGACAAGTGTCTGATTACTGAAACCTAAGAAGCTTGCCAACCTGTTATACATACATTAAATCATTTAGAAAAAGCAATGATGTTCATGGAAGGAATGGGAAAAAGACAGATAAAGAGAACATCTCTAGATCAATACTATAAAAGATGATGTGATCTATGAACTTAGCAGCATTTATAACAGAGTTTTGGGGTTTTTTTAATAGAAGAAGATCCTCACAGACTGTGAATCTTTCATTGTTATTTCTAGATAGGAAGTTTTGCCTCAGTTCTCAGAATCAGATGCTGAAAGAACAAAAGAACCTTTCACTTACAATCTGCTAAGGGACCATAGGAAACACTCCAACTTTTCTTCCATGTACTATGGTACAATAGGCAATCTAGAACATCTAAATGGGATTCATGTAGGCCAGTGATGGAGAACCTATGGTACACGTGCCGCAGTGGGCACGCAGAGCCCTCTCTGCTAGCACACGAGCCAAGTCACTCCAGCATCGCCCCAGAGCTGAGCATGCTCAAAAAGGAGTAGTGATGCCAGATGATGATATCATGGGACCATGCCCATGCTCAGAAAGATAGTAACAGCGCCAGGCGATGATGTGATGAGGCGTGATTCATTAGGCGTGACTCATCCGGGCACTTGGTGTCTAAAACGTTCACCATCACTGGACTGGACTTTCATGATCCCTTCGAAACTCTTATTATTTCGCAATTGGTTCAGATAACAGCGTTAAGCCTATTTTAAAGGTTTTCATGCCTGGAGTGATTTAAAAAAAACTTGCTAACAAACCCAGGTGCTGATTCTCCTGCCTTTTCTGATCCAAAAGCCTTTGGAGCTGCCAGAAATACACTTATTTAAATCCCCTCCCCCACGGCACGATTAGACCTCCCGGCCTCTTCAGATTCTCTCTAGCTCTTTTGTTCTTGTGGCAAGAAAACCAAATCTGGAGATTTTCTTTCCTTGAGGTTTTTCCCCGTCCCTGCTCTCTGTTCAGACAATATTCAGCGAAGCTTCATACGGGCTGCATGTGTCAACCCTGGGTACACCGCACAAGGAATCTCTCAGTCCAGCATCACAAAAGGGTGGTTGTTGCCTTGTTTCTGTGTCCTTCAAAGCACAGCTCTGAGGAGGGCCGGAGGGAGGGGAAATAAAAAAGAGAGGAACACAGATGCATTCAGCGTCTGCTCGGCTGCGCCAGTCCTCTTGGCGCTGCCTTCCAGGTCTCACCATCTTTGCCAGGATTGTTTGGAATTCTGACTTGCATGCAGGAGAGGGGAAGTTGTTGAGGGAAAAATAAAAACACCAGGCTTGTTTTTCTGAGCTCAAAGGGTGCATCTTGAAAAGCACCATCCGTTTTCCTGTTTTCTTGTTGGTCTAGCAGGGTTTTGTTTTTCTGTTCCCACCTTCCTTTCCTGTTATTATTTTTTTTGTATGGTGATGGCTGGTGCAGAATGGTGTTCAGCCACAGCCTTTGGGAAGAAAATTGATAGGAGGAAGGAAGGAAGGAAGGAAGCAAGAAAGGAAGGAGAAAAAAGATTAAAGGAAAGGAAGGAAGGAAGAAAAGAAGGAAGGAAGGAGAAAAAAGATTAAAGGGAAGGAAGGAAGGTGAGAGGCAGGCAAGGAAGAAAAAAGATAGGGAGGAAGGGCAAGGAAAGAAGGAAGGAGAAGGAAGGATAGAGGGAAGGAAGTAAGGAAAAATAGATTAAAGGGAGGAAAGGAAGGAGGGAGGGAGGGAAGGAAGCAGCTAAGCATGACATATCAGAGGGTTGTGGGGCCTATGAGGGCAGATTTACATTTTGCAGGGGGGGGGGTGTTGTGAAGAATTCAGGGAGTCTTCTTCAGGCTCCGATCCAACTGGGAAAGAACTGTGTGGGCCATTTCCTGAAAATAATTCTGCAAAGAAAATCAGCAGGAGAATTAGACCCTGTCAGATACACCCCGAAACCGCCATAGGGGTGGCTTGCTTGGGATTTAGAAATCTAGCCTCCATTTTTGCAGCCCAGGGAAGGAATCATGAGGGCTAGAACCTTGGTTCCCACATTCTTTAGGATTTCAAAATCCAGCCTCTATCATTGCAGCCCACAAGGCCTTGCTGATTCATTCACGCCTAATGAATCACGCCTCATGACATCATCGCCTGGCGCTGTTACTCTCTTTCTGGAGGGGGAAGGCTCAAAATATCCCATTCTACTTTGGGATTGGACTTGCGTATTTGACTTCACCCCAGTTGTTTTTGTTCTGAATTTCTCTTTTTGAACACTCTTAAGAGCTTGTATTGAAATGACCCCAGTCACTCGTGCAGCTGTTCATAGTTTTCTTTCATTTCCAGGCTGGAGGTGGAAGAAAGAGTGAAGAGTTGCTCAAAAATTCTCAGCTTCCCAGATTTTCTTTGGGGGTGTGTGTTAGGTTATTCCAAGCAGAGTGCTTTCCTCTCTCCCCTCCCAACCCCTCCATTTTTAATCAATAGGAAGAAAAGGACCAGATCTATTTTCCTTTTTTAGACAAGTTGAGAAGAAAAACAAATGTGTTTGATAGTCTCTTCTCACCAGCTTAGCAAGCAAATCTTTTTCTCATTCTGCTCTTCTCTGCACTCTTTTCAAGAGCCTCCACATCTTTTTTTGTATCGTGGTGACCAAAACTGGATGCAGTCTTCCAAGTGTAGTTTCCTTGGGAAGGGGGGGTTGAACTAGAAGATCTCCAAGGCCCCCTTCACCCCTATGAATTTATAATTCTTCTTTTCTGAGTAATGCTGGTGTTAGAAGAAGTGGATCAGCAGGTTGCTGGATGTCACTAGCTATTTGTTCTCTTAACAACAAGGATGGTGTTTCCTTCTTAAATTACAAGGCTGCTGTCTCCAGGTAAAATTTTACTGCACAGCCCTGGAGGAAGTGTAGGAGGATACTTACCTGCAAGATCATTTGGCAAACAGAGGGCCATAAATGCTAGCCACTGGACTGCAACAGATTTCCTCCATTGCTCCGGGGTTGTGCTGCCCTCTCAAATGGCCAGTTTTGCTAGTCTTCAATTTACAACAGTTCATTTAGTAAGAGAATAACAGAGTTGGTAGGGAGCTTGGAGGTCTTCTAGTCCAACCCCACCTCCTCAAGCAGGAAATCCTATACCAGTGATGGCAAACCTATGGCACATGTGCCACAGTGGGCACGCAGAACCCTCTCTGTTGGCACGCGAGTCAAGTCGCCCCAACATCACCCCAGAGCTGAGCATTGTCAGAAAGACAGTAATGGCAGCAGGCAATGACATCATGGGGCCCTGCACATGCTTAGAAAGAAAGTAGCGGCACCAGGTGATTATGTCATAAGTCGCGACTAGCCATCACTGATGTAGGCAAGCAGAGCTTAATGCAGATCTCTCTTAGCCAAATTAAACTATTCAATAAGCGCAGACTAGTGGGGGTATCTGCAAATAGGAGATTAAAAGTCAAGATGGAATCACTGATTGCATGATTAAAGATTAAAGTTTTTGTGCATACTGCACACAGAGCACTTGTAAAATAGGGTTGAGTCTTCATTCACATTGCTCCTGCTTGGTCATTGTAGCCACTTTGACCTTCCCTTGTGAATAACCCACAAGACTTGTTCTGGAGCATCATGCTTTGATGGTTAATATTGTGCATATGATTCACAACAATTGACTAGAATAACTCCATAGTCTGGAGGGGAAACAAAAACACAGAAACCTTGTAATAATAATTTTGTTTGTGAACTGAAAGCTTATTTGTTGAGATAAGCATTATTATGGGAACTACTTTCCCAATATCTATTTAAATAGAAATCACAAGCCAGATGTTTGTTATATAGACTTTACAACAATGCTAGTGAAGACTGAAGTTCAGTAGGATTCCACTGCCTTTTTTAAAAAAATGGAAATCTTATACTGGAAACTTGAGAATCAAACTTCCTGTACTCCATAATACAGAAAAGAACTATCACTTTAGACTTAAGATAACTGAATGGGAAAGTTCAAAAGATCCCAGAATGATTGACAGTGATAGATATTGCTCTGCACTATGATGGCACCTGAGCAATTTCTTAACTCAGAGAAAATACAGGTCACAAAGGAGACTGATTTTGTCTTATTATCCACTGATATGGTAATTGATTTAACTCTCTGGAGAACAAGATGCTATATTTAGATAAACTATTCCATTCATAAACATGTTTTGTTATAGCAGCTTATTTTTAGGCTGGGCAAGAACATTTACAAGGGTTTATTGAAAAAACTAAGCTGGGAAGAATGAACTGCTCATGTTCAATTGTTTCAGCAAATGTTATTTATTTATCCATTCTTTAAAGAGAATGCAGTCTTATGTCCACATAATTAACTCAGTCTGACCAAAAGGACTTGATTATCTGTTTCATTTTTATACTAGATTAGAACTAGGGAAACTAGTTTATTTTGACTCATGTAAACTGTCTTTGATCCAGTTATTCTAGCGGAGTGTAGTCCAACATACATCACAGGATAATGTGGGGAAATAATGGAAAGAGGGAAGACTATGTAATGTAACCTTTAACTTCAAGAGCAAAAAATGTACATAATGTTTAACAAATAATAAATAATAGTTACTAGTAACTGAGAGTTAGAAGATGCTAGTAAACTCCAAATGCAACACAATACGCAGAAAATAATTTTGTACAAGTTAACTGCCTTGCTTGTGAAACCACACAGCAACAGAAGTTAAAAGTACTTCGAAAGGAACCTCTGTACTGGTTGAGACACAGTACTATTAGTGTTGGATATTTATTAAAATCAATGAGCAGATATAAAACATTACCTTACTTTGCCCGTAGTGCAGGTTTTTGCACCCAATGAAATTAAAGTGGAAAAATACAAGTCTGGACATGTTAGTGGGTAACCAAATGAGATCAGACATGCCTACGTGACATCTCCCC
>JANHFO010001746.1:57322-76726 GCA_032468095.1 Pareas carinatus
ATACTCTAGAATTGACCCCAGTTTTAAATCATACTTGTGCGGCTTCAAATGTAGACAAAGAAAACCAATCTATTATGATGAAAAATGTAAAATGTAATTTAGGTTATTGTTTTTTTGAAATACAAAATGTAACTTCCTGGAATAAATTAGTCACTTTCTTCCTGCTAACTTTGTCAAATATCTCAGAGACACCATCTTTATTTTAGTATTTGCTAAAAGTGTTAGACACTCAAACTGCTCTATTTTCTTTAGTTGACCTTCACATACTGAAAATAATAGCAATAATAGGGAGAGCTGCAATAGTCTTCAAATCAACACAAATGTATTCCTTATAAATCTCCCTCGCTGAAATGAATTTGTAACAATTAGAGAAAATGTGTTTGTAGTCTTCTCTATGCAGTTTGTCCTTTCCATAAATGTAAACAAATTTGTGAGAGCTAAGAAGAGAAAATAAAATGCTATCTACAAATTTACAGTAGTATACATGTAAACACGTACAATCTAGCTATGTGGAAGTTTGTTCTATCAACTGTTTCATAAGAAGGTAGAAGAGTGGGAATTTGAATCCCTCCTTTAACTTGCAACTGCTGGTGCCATGTGCCACAATGGCAGTTAGACCACAGATTGAATTGCTCAACCAAATATTCATTCCAGCTGGTATAGCTAGGTTTTAAGGTTTTCCCTGAAGATCAGAAGAGAGGGTTCAGATCTCATTTCTGGTGGTAAGATGTTCCAAAGGGTGGGGACAGAAGCAGAAAAGGTTCTTCTCCAGAGTTCAACAGTCAAACTCTCTTTGCATATGGGATTGGAATAGTCCTCTTCTGCTAAAACAACTGGGGCAGGCTGATCGCATTAGGTGAAGACAGTCCCTCAAATATCCTGTACCCATACTTAAAGCTTTAAGACTTAAAGATGATAACCACTCAATCTTAAATTGGACCCAGAAGTAGATTATCAGCCAATGATGCTCCCATAACACTGATATTATATGTGGCACACTAAGAACCTCAAAACTGTCCATGTTCTCACATTCTGATGATTTCAGCTCCTGAATACTATTCATGGATTGTCCATGTAGAACATGTTTCGATAATTCAAATAATAAGTAAGAGATCATGAAGAAAGAATATACAATGGACTAGAGGTTTTATGATCTAAAAGACTCTATGCAGTCCTTAGCTACAAAAATAGGTCCCTAAAGTTCATTTTTCATTTTTCCTGCTAGTTGATGATCACAAGATAAGCAATGCTCTGAGGGACTGAATCCCTGCCCAAACTAGTCCATCAGTTTATTTTCACAGTGGCACAAGGAATCCTGCTAGTCTTCCAGCAGATGGTCTACAGAAGCAGTGGCAATGATATGAAGGCTCAGTTCCAAGGACTTCCATGCATTTAACCAATTGTTTGTGAAACCAGACAAGCTAGTAGGCAGCAGTACATTTTGTAATTATATTTTGTAGGGATTTTTTTGGCTTCAATTGACAAGCAATAATTTGATCCCTTCTCAATGAACAGACTAAGCAATCAGCTAATCAGGAAAGGATATTTTAAGTAAAACCATTTTAAAAAAACAGCTAAGGTGGTGAAATAAAGTGAAAAAACAATTTGAAGCATGGAGATATTTGAGAAAGGGAATAAAAAATAAAGAAAGAGAGGGCAAAGAAAGTAGGAAGAAAAAATGTGATGGCATAATTTGGGGATAGAGATAAAACAGAGAAGAAGGAGAGGCTTATCTTTGTATTGTGATCTTCTGCAGGTCGTTATACCCATGAATAGCATTTAATTTTTCTCAAACTGTCACTAGCAGCTGGTGAAACTGATTTTAATATTATGCTAAAATTCTAAAACGAGAACACTCCACACGTCCCTTCTGTCTTTAGTTCATAACCCAGCATAAAATATAGAAAGTTCAACTTGCCTCAAAGCCACATCTTATGACCCATAGTGTGAATCAGGCAAAGAAGATTGTTTAACACTTTTAAAACAGATGTTTTAAATTCAAAAATGTCTTTGTAGTTTAAAAAACAAGCCCAATAGGCAGAAAAACAGCTGGCAGTGAGTGCAATCAGTGACTAATGATCAATGCCAGAAGTTTCACAATATGAATAAAGCCAAGGATACTTCTATGTGGTAAGTTTAAAAAAAGCTTTAACAAGAGAGAATGCATCTGTGTGAGCGATTAGAGAATTGAGATACATAAAATTGCCAGAGCAGTAAGGTTTTGCAGGCAGTACATGCAAAACAGTAATGGAAAATGTTGTACTCTTGACTCTTAATCCAAAATATACACTAATGGTACAATTCTAACTCCAAAGTACCTTGGCTAGTGGAAGATAGTAGAATAAGAAAGAAATCACTTTTGGCAGAATTTCCTGTTCTTGCAGATAAATGCTTGCATAGAGCTATGCCAGCAGAGAAACTAAAATAGGGGATAGAAAAAAAAGTGGAGCCAGGGGGAAATTTATTACACTATATTCAAATCCCTCCAAACCAGAAGTAAGCTAAACAGAAACTGGTCATAAATAGTTAAGTTGACTGGACTCTAGCCATTTGGGTCATTCATCTTTGAGTTGCTTGGCTTCAGTTTAGGAAAGTTACATCTCTACAGAGTAAATCTTTCTGAATATAGGTGGACTTTTGTGGGTTAAGCCTGTATGCCTCTAGATATCGATGTTTGGAAAAGAACAAGAAATGACCAAAAATGTTATTGCTGCCCACATATTGTGTTTGGGAAATAAACAGATGGATCACATCAGAACTAGAAAAAATAGGAAATGTGTTTCCTTTTACACACTGTATAGTATCTATCTTTTCCAATAGCAACTATAGAAATAAAGAGAAAGAAGCCTCAACTTCATACATGATGTGACAGTGATGAAAGGAAGAATTAGACTCTTAGGTTTTCTCCTGAGAGCAATCTTCTCTCTCTTTCTCATGTGGAATATAGAGGAAGTCACTTTCTTCCTTTTATTCAAATGTTTCTTGGTGCAGTAATGTTTTCTTGTAGAACATTGAGTTTCACAAGGATACTGGCAAGATTCTCCATAAGTGCACCATGGCCTTCCAGAAACATTGAATTACAGCTGCCAGATTGCAGCTGAAGGTATAGGTCAGTAATACCCAAAGAACACGAAGTTACTCAGTTTTGAGTATGAATCTTCACTTAGTCATGTCCCTCCCATTTGTGAGCTACAGCTACCAGGAATGGAAGAGAAATACTACAGGGGCCTCTGACCAAGGAGGAAAGGAGGATCAAACTGAATGTGATGTTAATTGCATGAACATAGCTTTTTTAAAGCACAAAAATTTCACCCAGGGGTGCTGATAGAAATATCCCCCATACAAATTGCAATTTGCAAATGTACATTCAAAGCCTTTAAGGACACTTCCATAATAAAAGGTAATTGCTGCTAGAAAATCAAATTACAAACCTTCCCAATTATTTATGAGCAGTTCTACATATAGGCAATTGCCTCCAGACATTTGCGTTTAATACCGAGACTTTAAATAGAGCAGGACCATTGGAGCCCCTTTCATTGGTGACAAAACTGCCAGCTACAAGGAATATGTTCCTGATTTCCAATTATTGCACAGAGATCTTTTAATGTGTGAAGAGGCAGTATTAATTCACAACATGGACATTTTCCTGCATTTCTCTAACTAATTGTTATTCAATTTGATGGAAGAAAATTTGCTTTAGATTTTTCTTTTGGAGAAACATTCCAAGGAAATTGTTATATGAGCATTGAAAAGTTTCTACAAATAGTTACAAGGTATTGAAGTCTTATGTGTGAATGCCATGTTTTTCAATTATGCAGCGCCTTCTCACTGTTCAATTAAATCTGAAGGAAAGGGTTATGAAGAAATTCATCCTATTGGGAATTTTCAGTATTAATGCCATTGTCATTACCAAAAACAGTTGCTATTTTGCACTTATGATTCTTTTTTGTTACATTAAAATCACCCACTATAAAAGTCCACTCACACTTGGCTAAATAAAGTATTCAAGCAATGGTATCTAGTGAGAAATTGTCCTCTAGAGTATCTTTGTATTTTCAAGTATATTCCAAGTAAAATGGTCCTGATTTTGAGATTTAGCACATCTGGAAGGCATGTATACATTAACATGATTGTACAGACATTGTAAGGTTTGTATTGTCTTTCTGAAGAGGCTGCTTATTGTGTTTTTGGCTGCATTGTTCCATGTTACTACCCTTGTTCTTCTCCCTTTCTTTTACATTTGCCACTATCTCATGGATTCATCTCCTCTTTCAAAGCTTGTGATGGTTAGGAGAGGGTAAAGGTATAGATGGTGACCATAAATGTTCATTCATCAACTCATTAACCAAGACAATTTAACCATGATACAATTTTGTTCCATAGGACGTAAATCATTAAAAGTTTTTATAAGCTCTATTTTCATCATAATAGATTGGTTCTCTTTGTCTACATTTGAAGCTGCACGAGTATGATTTAAAACTGGGGTCAATTCTAGAGTATGATAAAAATTATTTAAGCATTGGATATTCTAGTTTCTATTTGAAATAAATTAATGTATTTCCACACTGGGAATATTTGAGTGATTAGAAATTAAGAAAATAGCTGAAAGGGGTCTGCTGCTTTATTTCCATGGTGGAAAAGCAACCCTTCACTATTGGGGAGAAGACAAATACCTTACAAAAGAAACTTTCAGGCTCCAGCCACTTACTGTTATCGCAAAAAATTCCTTGAGGGAATTTGTATAAGGTTTGGAAACATTGGGAATAAAAACACAACACAACATCTCATTTACTTAATTTCAATCATTTTTTTTCTTTTATTTTGATGGAAAAAGTAATTTAATTTCCACAAACACATCAAACATGTGAACACTGTATTAGGAAAATAATCTGCATTAGATCAGTGAGTTTTTCGTGATAAACACACTGTAAGTGGAAAGAAGGTTAAGTTATACAAATACTGTAGATTCCTTTTATGTATGAGAAGAAAACTTCCATAATTTTGTCGACTATTGAATTGTGTAAATTAGATTTATTTACACAATTCAATAGTTTAGGGATTACAAATTATCATAAAGTACATGGAGGGTGGAACCAAGACGGTGGACAGGCAACAAAGGCTGTAAAGAGCTCCAATGTCTAAACTAAGGTCTCATAAGGTTACCGAAACATCACTAATATAAGCAAATATATAATAAAGATATGAAATACCTCAAGTTGGGATCATGTTACAAACAGTGAATCTGAAAGTAACTTGAAACGCCAGTGACTAAGAGAATGCCAGACCTCTCTTATCTAATGATTAAGGGGAATCCTATCCTCCTTCCTCACGTAACTAACAAATGAACTGATGTTGTTTTACAGAAACTAACAAATTAATACTAACGAACAAAGCAAAATAAAACAAACGATGGTTTCGTAAGGCCACGTGCAATCTCTCTTGATCCTCAGACCCGTCATCAAGATAGGCCCCTGTTGTTAATGGGCCAAGTCTGCGGGAAGGTAGGGGAAATAGGGCTGGTGATCCAAGGTATGCTCATGGGGATGATGCAAAGGTTGTAACTGTGAAAAATGATAAGTCACATTTTCCCCTGCCATTGTAACTTTGAATGGTCACTAAATGAACTGTTGTAAGTTGAGAACTATCTGTAGCAATACATCAGATGACCTCTTCATGGCAAAAGCTTTTAAAAGCTTCATGTTGTCTTCCAATGGTTTCTATAACGTTTTACAAACCGGAGTCCTATGATCCCCTCAAATAATTGGTTTCATTTGTTAATAAGGGTTCCCAAATCATGTGGCTGGAAGGGGTTGAAGTTTTCTGGGTTAGGGGCTTTGTTGATACATACTGAGTTCTTTTGTACATAGTTGCACTGTTGATATGCTATTGTCCATGTATTTTTCTATGTCTCTGAAATGACTATTTCTTCAGAAATATTTGGAATGCCAGATGCCTCTTGGCTACAATGTTGATAATATCTATCCAAGAGTGACAAAGACCAAAAAATCATTCACATGGCATATCATTCCTTGATCAGTTCAGTTTGTAAACAACTTTCGGTAAGTGCTTTAGAAACTCTACAAAGAGGGAGCTACAGTATTACTTTAAAAGCAAAGTTTGAAATTGCAAATTATTTCTTCATAATATTCCTCCAACACAGCCTAGTTTAGATAGCAAATTTCATATTTTTCAATTTTTTCCATGTTCAGTTCTAATCTTCAAATGGGGTATTAAACCCCACACATTTTGGTACAACCTTCAGATACACCAATACTGTAGTAGAGCTAGATTTATTTCTAGAAATTTAAATAATTTACAAGGCTTTTTATTTCTTTTACTCTCTTCTCTCTCAGAGCAGCCCAAGATAAAGTATCATAAGTAATTGCTTTAGAGTTTATGCTCTAAAAAGGGTAAATAAAATAAAATTTAAGACTTGAAAGCTCACATAAACTCTGGCTAGCTCTCCATATCCTGTGGGAGTCCATTTCAAAATAAGATCAGCTATGTAGATCTGTTGAGGAGGGAATTGGTTACAATAAGCACAGACTCCTTGTGATCAGTATAACTGAATAGCCCAAATAGGACATTATCTGTAAATGAATAAATCTCTTATCCCTGACCAAAACAGGATTGGAATTCATGTAAAACTTCATAGTTGGAGGAGGAACCTAATGTAACCTCTGTATCTCTATTTCTCTAAGAGTTTAAGAATTTTGTTTTATGTAACTTTTATGTAACTTTAATTAACTTAATTTTCTGCCTCAGCATATTATTGTCATTAAGCAAGTGTATGTGTGTATTCTTTCATATATACACGCATACATATATATTTCTGTTGTCAGTTCGTTTGCTGTCTCATTGTTGCAGAGTCTCATATATAATATAGTCTTTGGTTAAGGATCACATAATAAACTCGTCAATCGTCGATCTTGCTGCCAATCTAAGTGGCAAAGAACCCTCCATAGGAAAGCAATAAGGAGTATGGGAAAAATAAGGACAGTGTGATGTGATTGTACAGTATATGGGATCAGCATGTTCTGTCGAGCAACTTTATAGCAGTAGCATACCTAATGCAATAAAATATTGTCCTCTTTTGAAAATACAATGGAAAACACAATAAAATAATTCTGATTGATTTTAGGTCTACTTATTACTTGCTGTGTAGGTGTTCTGTCACTTGTAATATGAACTGGACTTCTACTGAGAAATATCCTGGTGAAGACAAATTGCTCGGCCTGAAAATCATGTTAAACCTTTGTTACCCATTTCATGCAGACTTGCTGACTTCTCCATATTTGATCTTTTTTGGGGGGAGCTGAGTCTCAATGGATTTTTTTTTAAAAAAATCTAAAGTACCCTCTCACATTGGAAAGGTTATTTTATAGCACAGTACATTAGAAATAACCTTTCCGTATCCCAGAATTAAATGCCAGTGTTAGATATTATACACAGTCTTTAGAAAATTATTTTGCTGATCATTTGGAACAGTCTTCCTCAACCTGGTGCCTTCCGGAAATACTGGACTTTCAAAACACCATACTTGCTGGAATTTTTGGAGTTATCTGCCTATAAGCTTGTGAGCCCAAACTGCCTTCTCTCCACAGCCAGAGACTATTTAGTGATTCTCTCTCCTGATTTAATGTTTTAAGGAAAAAGAATGCAGGGTCTTTGTGAAAGACAGTATCTATTTCCCCCCTCCTTTGATATTGGATCTTTTGTGTCAGGGAGAATGATTCAATCTATTTTGCTGCCACTTGAAAATCTGCCCAGGGAGCAGAGATCAATTTTTTCAATTTAACAGAATTCCATGTACTTTAGATTTTAGTTTTCAGTTTCAATAATGTATTCATGCATTTCATAGTTTAATATTAAACTATGCGTTTAATATACTCGATTTGAATTGCAACAGAGGCAAGCAGCAAGTGAGGATGGCACCATCCAGGTCCTGACAAGGAAGCTCAGCTGGTATTTTTTTTGGATCCTTGGGCACTATTGCCATTGCCTGTCTCATCTTGGCTGCTGTGAGCCCTTTATTTCAGCTTTTCTCTTTCTGCTGTGCTGTTAATGCTAAGGCTTATGGCATGCTAGAGGAAAGATCATCCCTTTGCCAAATATTACTCAGGCGTACTATCTGGTCTCCTTCTGCCTGTTTCTCTATTGTTTTGACCGGCTACTGGTTGTCCTAAAGGTATTATCAAACTGTGTATTTGTTTTTCCGGTTAATGTTTCTGCATTTTTGCCTATTTCATCTGGACGGCAGTACATTCACTGTGGCTAGACTTGTTGATATGCTTCTTCAGTCAAATTATTTTCAAGCCAAACCACTTGCTCTCTTCTTTTCCCCAGAGGCATCTGTCCTCCATATCAAATAGCCAGGTGCTCATTTCTGGACAGAAGAAGTCCTAATGTTCAGAGGAAAGATGCAGGTGTTCTTTTTTTTCCTCATCTTCCCTTATATCATACTACACTTTGACTCTGAGGTTATGATCACAAATGTGCCAAGATCTAAAGTGCAGCACAGTTAGAACTGACTGCTAAAGCCAACATTTGTCTTATGTCTCTATACAATATAACAAAGCACATTTGAATCTGAAAAGAAAATGAATTCCACCTAACTCACAGAAGTCTGAAAGTGGAAAATAATGGATGGACCATTAACAACCAATTGGGTCCTCCAGGGAAGTGCATTATAGGCTATATCTACTTATGTTGGCTTCAGTTGGGTTTAGAGTAATTGGTGAGACAATCTGTTCTACTCTTCTAAATAGAGATGATTCCAGCAAGTACTAGTTATTTGGAGCTATCCAAGGTCCTGTTTATTTGAGGTATTTTGTTGTTGTTGTTGCTCTCTTTGTTTGAATATTTTTTCATACCTAATTTATTTATTTGCATTATTCAAGCTTCACTAAGCATTCTGTGACACCTTTAATTTGCCCCAAGGAACTCAGTTCTCCACAGACTAAAATAAGCAATCTGAATGTAAATTGTTCAATTGGAATTAAGTTTTGGAGTGCTGCCAATGTGTGCGTAAATCAACACCTCCAGTCTTAAAACAGATGTCCATCTTCATGAATGATTTTCTTATAATCCATAATGGGGGCTATTACTAAAGCCCAAAGCTTCTCAGTCATTCCAGATTGTTCTGAAACATATTCTTCCCCTTTCAGACTCAGACAAGTCTATGAGAAAGAACCTCAAAGGCTCATTTGATTGGTCCATTGCAGGGATTATGGATAAATATTATCAGATAGCAACAGTTGATCTCACCTAGAGGCTTCATGCAAGATGCTAAACAGGAATTGTGATAGAACTGAGCCCTAAGAATCCCACACAGGGTCTTGGACCAGATCTCTCACATCCTATCAACACCAACTTATTGATCCTGAGGAAATGAACAGGATTCCTTTGGCTATATGTTGACTGAAACTAGTCATAGAAGAAGGATAAGAACATTTGCAGTACTGTGCTCCCCAGTCCTAGTCTCTAAGCTAGTTCAGAACCATGATTGTTGATATCAAAACCTACTGAGAGAAGAAGGGAGTAAGGAAAAATGATGACCCTCCATCCTGCTCCTGCCTAAGGTCATTCATGAGTGTGATCAGTACTCTCTTAGCTTTGTATCTTGGTCTAATACCTGATCAGAAGGGATATGGATAAGCCACTTTCCTTAAGAATCTTTGAAGCTTAAGCAAAACTATCGTCAGAAAAACCTTTCTCTAACAACTCCATAGGAGTTGGAACAAATCTGAGTGATTATATCTGACAGATGCCTAGCGTATTTGTCACAACGGCCCTGTAGGGATGTATCCATCTCATCCTGCCAAGGATGATCTGAGTCTGCTTGAATAGGATTGTTGATCAGCAATTTAGAGATAAAATAAGGATGGAAAAATGTACATATTCAATTATATTTTTAAAAATACATACATTCAATATCTCCCTTTATCTCCCCTTGAGAATTAATGGTTACATAAAGTGCAAGAGACAAAGATATATTCATACTTCCAGGTTGCCTTAATCGAGTATGGGCCACCAAAGATTTTGGACGTCAGGAATCGATGGCATCATCTTGTGTTCACCTCCAGCTACTTGCAAATGGGAGCTCAGTTCATGTTTTCTTGCTTCAAGTTTAAAATAGTTCTCTCTGACTTGTACCAGTTTACCTTTTATTGTCTAGTTTGTCTGCTGTCTATTTTGTTCTAGTCAAACCTCAGTGGCAAAGCTCTCATTTTTCCAGGTTATTCTCAAGAAGGTCTGCTGTAATGTCTAGTACTGGTCTTTCTCAGTGGTGCAGTGATTCTACCAGCTACTCAGCATACAGAGCTTGCCTCTTTAAAACTCAGCAGAAACATTTTAAAGTTGCTTTTTTTGAGCTACTTCACTGTTTTTAAATAACTCCACTGGTGCACTATTTCATGATTTTTCAAATCCCTTGTGGTAGGAAAAGTTCATCTCCAGCTCCCAAATAGTGCACTTAGTTCACTTTTGCTTCTCACTATACTAAGCAAGTTAATACTTAAATCAGATACCACCTGTAAATCCAATGTCATATTGTAACTAGAGGTCATGCTCAGTTTGAGATAATCTCTACCTGGTAGTGTGCTACATTTTTAATACACAATTATTCATTGTATTAGAGGTCTGTGAGATGTTTTAATTTATGTCACTTTTTTATTTTCTTCCTTATTAATGGATTAGTTTCCTAAAACTGTTTTTAGTTATTCATGTCAGTTGTTACAACTGATTATCTGCTCCATCTAAAATGCTCTTTATTACTAAATCCCAATATACTTTCAGCAGCTGTTCTTTATAGCTGTCATACCTTGGGATACCAGAGGTAATCTGTTCCTTAAAACCAAGAAACTACTAGAAAGTATGCAAATGTGAGTAGATAAATTGCAGTGAGAAAGTAACAGCATTTGGTGTGCCTTGGTGTATAGTCATGCTGACCACATGACCATGGAAGTGTCTTCAATCAATGCTGGTCGCCCTAGCTAAGAAGCAGAGATACTCACCACTGCTTGGAGTCAGACATGACTGCCAGGGAAAACCTTAAGCTTTAGGAAAAAACTGTCTAGATTTTTCCTGAATAAGATAAAAATCTAATTGTACTTTCTCACATTCCACATTCAAAAGTTGATCTGAATGAAACATGGGTAAGGATTGGTATCAATTACTTCATCTGAAGGCAACTGGCTTGAAGTACCATGGTGGCAGAGTGGTTAGAATGCAGTATTGCAGGCTAACACTGCATTCCACTGCCAGGAGTTCGATTCTGACTGACTCAAGGTTGACTCAGCCTTCCATTCTTCCAAGGTCGGTAAAAAGAAAACGCATATTGTTGGAACAATATGCTGATTCTGTAAATCACCTAGGGCTGTAAAGCACTACAAAACAGTAAATAAGTCTAAGTGCTATTGCTATTCTTTAGGATGTCCTAGGCAAGTCATATGTCACAAAGCTCTTTTGTCCACCAACTTTTTAAAGCTCCATTTTCTGAGACAGATCTGATAGTAGGGGCTTCTCTAGTCAAAATATGAATTGTGATTGTCTTCTATAGTGAATATGGTACTTAGTTTATGGAGATAGAGATAGATTAGCTCTGATTAGAAGCAAATTAATTTATCCATAGAGTTATTCTTCAGAAATAATGGAAAATCAAAGTTGCTGTTTAATCTGACCTACATATATTATCTTAAATCTATTCTCAATTCCTATGCATTGTAACTAAAGATAACTTTCAGATTGTCCCAAATATAGAGAAAGTCCTGTTCTGCATTTGTACTCTCTTGGCCTGTTGGTGATGAAACATACTATATAGTCTCTGAACTCGATCTTACAGTACAGGCAGATTTATAGAGGAAGAAGTAGTCTATCCTAATCACAACTCAACTGGAATTGTATAAATAAGAACCAACATCTTGGACTGTACTCTGCCAACACAGCTGATGCATAGAGATTGTAATATGGTTAACAAAATACATATCATAAAGAAAAATACATATCATAAAGCAATCTGAAAGTTATATTTTGCACCAGCTATAATTGTTATATTAATATACAATGCAGTTAATCAAAATGGCATATGATGAAGTACTTTTTAAAAAATAGATAGCTCTAGTTCATCAGTTGAAGTTAAGTTAGACCCTGAACTTCCAATAGCAATGAAAAAATCAGAAATATATACAAATATAAAGCTATTTTTAAGACTAACGGATATTAATTCAGAACAGACTACTATATATCCTCAGTTCTGGTTTGATTAATTTTTAAAAAAGTTTTATTGCTTTTAACCAAAAAAAAAACAATATGTATATTTGATTCTACACGTTTTGACAACAGCTAGTATTGTTTTTGCACAAAATTGGAAGAATGAAGAAATAATACGAGATGAAGAAACAGTTTGAAAAATTCTGGACTGTGCAGAAATAGACAGATTGACATTGAAGAAGAAAAATCGGTACACTTCAAAACATGGAATTATTTTTATGGATGGTTAGACAAGAAATGGAAGGAGTACGTGTGAAATTGCATTAGTAAGATCAATTAGTATTATTGAAAGATGTAAAAATGTATACCCGGATGGTTGATGTTGATCAAAATATTTAATCACCTTGTTTTTTATTTTTTATTTTTGACCATGATCCTAGCAAAATCCCCCCCAGAAACCATTCTGCTCACATAATTATAGTCAAAATCATGCATATCAATATTCTCAAGTATTTCCACACTGGCTAAACTGAGCTGTGGCAATTCTACGTTTAGATATTTTTTTCCAAAAGCATTTGCTTAAAGCTGACTATGGATTTAAAGCATCTGTTACAATCAGTTGGAATGTATCTCCATGTCTATTAAGAAAAGAATGCTAAGAAAAAGAAAAAAAATGCTTAGTTTACTTTCACCAATAGTTCTAAGAGAAAGCAGTGCTGGGTCTGGTATCATTTTAAAAACTATTATGTCCCATCTGCATGAAAGCAATTATTCTACATTCAGCATGCTGAGTTCACATACATTACAGTTAGCATCTTTATGAGATTTGTATTGACCTCAACAATGTAGCTCTTTGACCTTTTCATCTACAGCTGCTTCCTTCAAAGCTGGGGTCTCTGCCATTTGGCAAGCTTTTCTGTCCTATCTTGTTATCTCTACTTGCTAGAAATGCTGAATTGCACAGCAGTCTTCTTTATCTCTTAAACAAAAAGTATTACCCACAGTTTTATATCAGACAAATGGGAAAGAAAATTAACCTGGTGAATGGTTCAGTTTTAGTTCTATTTAAGACAGTAAACTAGTCAACAACAACGTTCATACTATGGAAGAATAGAGGTATGCCCGTGGTCACAACCATGTATATAATTAACTAAACTGCATAAACGATATAATCCACACAAACATTCCCACTGCAAGTGTATAAATTGTGTACATTGTCCATCTCATGAAAGGACAGGCAAGAATGTTCATGTTAGGAATGTAAAAATAATAAATTGATCAATAAGCAAACAATCTAATGTGAATCTCAATATGAATCAATTTACAAGAACCACCAAGATTGACTGTGTTACAACATAAAAAATAGTACCAAATGGAGCCTTTCTTAGTCTGGTGAAAATTCCACAAAATTTACTATATATGAAAGCTGTATTTGAAACAGGATAAAGATACTGCATTTTTAGATAGTGAATATTATAGGCAACACTTTTAAGAATTGCATCAGTAAAAATGACATTTTAAAAATCCTGAATCGGAGAGCTATATTTTAAATAAAAGGATAGTGGAGAAATATGTATAAAAATAAGTCAACCACATTTATTTTGCAAAAAGCATATTAGGGAAAGTTATATCCAGAAACTTTACATGTTGAAAAAATGCCAATCTGACATAGTTTTTTAAAATCACATCTTTTAAGAAATGTAAAAAAATTCTGAACCAGATTAGCACCTGTAAGAGAAACAGTTCAGTGTCATGTTTATATTGATTAGCACTCCAATCTTTGAATTAAATTTTCAGGAAGATGGATTTCTATAAGAAGATTAAAATTATTCTTTAATAGTTTTATTAAAACCATTAAACATTAGTTGATGTATGAGCAACTGATGAAAACTGTTAGGTCTTTGCAAGAACAGGCTGGACACACATGAGTTTCACTACAACAGTTTATTGATGAAACTTACATAGACACTTTCTGCAAGACAAGGCAAGGCAAAACTGTTAACATTGCACTTTTATATATCGCGCCTTTTTTCTTTTAACCAATCATTACAAACCTGACAGCTGGTCGCCCGGCTGTCTAGCCATTAATCATCATACATTTTGCCGGTAAATGTAACACTTGTAATTCCGGATGCATGGAGCTAATTGCTAGCCTCCTGCAATTGCAGATCAGTCTCGGCATCTAACACAAATCATATTCATGCCTGCACCAGAACATGAGATGACGTAAGATTATTTTGCTTATTGTAAAGAATATCCGTTAGATGTTTTATGAAATTTTTGGAGATTGTACAGCATAATCTTTACTGTAATCAATGAAATATATAGACTGATCTTTGCTTTTAGTCCTTTATGAATGTTGTCATGGCATGGACATTCCCAGATGAGCATAATTCTAAAATAAATGCTTTCAAAAACATGCTCAGCTACACTTATTAATAAAAAAAATCATTATGCAACACTCTTAGTGCAGAATGAGATGCTATCCAATGCATTAAATATAAAAATTATGCTGTAACCAAGCAATCTGAAAAGGGAGGGTAATTACTATGAATAAAGTTGATCATGTTAAAGAAATTGAAAGTAACTTTGTACTACAAAAACAACAACAGGACTAGCATCTCTAACATATTTATCAATAAGTTGCAACTCTTACTAAACAATGACAATGTATATTTTCAGATACTAGGTGTCAGATCCATATTGCAGCAAGCTCAATTGTCCACTTGCCCCTGTATTTGCATCAGCAGCACCATCATGGGCCTCGACAACTTCACACGCAACTTAGTAGGGACTTCACATGCTTTTCCTTTAATATAATATATGCCATCATCTGCACATTATCTGACCATCATCTGAATTCTGTGCAAGACAACCAAGCTAGACCTTGTGAAAAACAATTAACAGACAAAATTTGACATAAAAAATCACAACAAGGAGGAAGCAATAGCAGAACATTTTAATATACCAGGACTTTCCATTACACAGTTCAGGTTTTGAATAAAAAGACTATGCCAGCTCAATTGAACATGACATATATGAGCTTGCATGTATCTTGGTTCCAACTATTTCAAAACATCTGAACAATCACAATGGGATTTTAATCCATTGAATGTATTAATTTACAAGTTACTTATAACCTGTCACACATGGCATAAGACCCAGTTACTTGCAGGACCGCATTCTGCCAACCGATACTTCCTGCCGACCCACACGCTCCCACAGAGTGGGCCTCCTCAAGGTGCCACCGGTCAAACAATGTCGGCTGGTGACCCCCAGGGGGAAAGCCTTCTCTGTGGTGGCACCCACCCTCTGGAACGATCTCTCCTCCGCAATATGTATCATCTCTGACCTTCGGACCTTCTGCCGCACCCTGAATACTCACTTATTCCACCAGGCTGGTTTAGCCTAGCCCTAGTCCTCAGATTTTTATTTGAGTTTTATATTGGATTTTAAATGTTTTAGTCATTTTAATCTGATGGAAATTATCTTATTATCCTGCCCATCTTTTTATGTAGGCCATATGTAAATGTAATATTCTTAAGGTTGTTTTTATTGTGTTTTTATGTTATGTATTGTACGTTTTATTAGGCCTGTTAGCCGCCCTGAGTCCTGCAGGAGAAGGGCGGAGTATAAATTCAAATAAATTAAAACTAAACTAAACATGAACTTTCATCTATATAAACTCCTGTCTTGCTCTGTCTTCCCTCCTTCCACTGCTTCATCCCAATGTATTTAAAATTTACTTCTTTTTCTGATTTTTCATCTGCTATTGCATGCACTAATGAACAGGCTGTCATCGTATAAAATAGTCCTAAGGTGCTTGATCTCTACTTAAGACAGTTAATCAGAGGTCGATGTGGAATGAAGTCATGAAACCCTGCAAGTTGTTGGAATCAAATGAGCTCATTTAATCTACAGAGACATATAAATCTATCTATAAATGTATCAAGTAAAGAACAATTCCCTCCTACCAGCATATGTGGAAATTTTGCAACCTTGTTGTTTGTTTGGGTGCTATTGCAAGTCAGAAGTCTCATTACAGGATGCTATTGCTCTAACGCTTTTATGTTGTCAAATATTTATCTGGTGCTCAGGAGGGAAACTGATTTGATTCTTCCAAAGAAAAACACTGGGATGCATGTAACTCAGCTTGAGACACCATAAAACACTTCCAAAAGTTACAATAGATAGGTAGAAATGGATCAGCTTGCTGTGATGAATGGGAAGTGAGCAACAGCATTGGAACAGGATGAAAACGCTGTGTAGTTTGTGCAGCTGTGAGAATGAAAAATACACACTTGGCATTGAAGCAATTTGTTTTGTAAGAAACACATACATAGTAAATTAGCTTAGTTGCAGCTTATGGGAAGGCTGCCTGCTGAGGATTCCTATCTTTCTGGATTATTTCCACAATTACTGGTTCTTGTTTTTATATTATAAAAGGAAAAACTGCTTTAGTGATGAAATAAAATAAAGAAGATTCATATTTAGTTTCCCACATAACCCTGGAACAAACCAGATGTCCTACTCTGAGCTTTTTGAAGGCAAGGGGAAAGGGATACATTTAGAGGCAGTCAATTACAAGCCAGGATGATGCTAAAATGATGTACTCTAAGTTGGGTCGTTATATCTTGTGATTTTCTTCAGTTCTTTCTATTGCTTATCTTATTTTAAACCAGTTGTGTTAAGTCAATGAAAGATTACTGAGGAATGATTGACATAGGAGAAATAGAACACAGAATACTTATGGCACAATGGTTTGCATGCAGTATTGTAGGCTAACACTGCCCAATGCCAGGAGTTTGATCCTGACTGACTCAAAGTTAAGTCAGTCTTAAATTCTTCCAGGGTCAGTAAAATAAGGATCCATATTGTTGGGGCAATATGCTGACTATGTAAACCACTTCGAGAGGACTGTAAAACACTATGAAGTGGTATATACTGTAAGTATCAGTGCTATTGTTATTGCTATCCCTTATTTGTGGGAATAGCTATTTGGGAAAGGCATTTTCATGAACATTTACAATAAAATCCTCAAATTTTTGTCCTTGAAGCAAAAATATTGCTCAAGTATACAAAGTAATATTTGTATACAATACAAAGAAAAATAGGAAAACATTATCTAAAGAAAATTTGTTTCACTGTCATTAAAGTTGTCCAGGACATCTTGGTCTGATAATTTATGTTGAGCTTATACAAAGTGAGTGAAAAGTTGTATTTACTGCAACAATTTTTATTTAATTTGGTATAATTTACCATATGAGATGATTTGATATATGATGTGTGATCCTACCAGCTGCCCCAATCTGGCGTCATTCTCACGCATTGATTTAATAAACCTGGAGATGTATAGGAAGTTTAATTAAAAAACCCAACAAAATGACATTAAATTGATAATGTCATATTTTCTAGATGGAAAAATATGAAGAGAAAAAAATGGTACAGACTCCAAGGTTGGAAGAAGGTAATGAATGGAAGTCATTATCAACTTAAATTTTTTAAAGCATGTTTTCCTCTTTCCAAAGAGAAATTTTGCTGAGGACTTGATTTAGAATATTCAAGTGTCAACATGGTAGATGAAACATTCAGGAGTGGGATCTAGCCAGGTCTTATTTGCCCTTAAACTCCACTGCAAGCACTCTAGTCAGTTATTGGCATTGTGACCAATGAGTGGATTTCAGATTTTACAAACAATGGCTGTACTTGTGATTGTTTTGCTTTGTTTTACTTTGGTGAGAAATGGTGGTGATCTTCTATCTGGTAGTTTATTTCTGGGTGCTGTCAGTCATAGCTATTCACTGTCACTACAGCCATTTCCTTGCAAAACATATTTGATTTCTCCTTTGTGTGTCACTCTTTGTCTCTCTTTCATGCTTATTAGACTGAGTGAATTATAGACTCATAGGTGGGTATTGGATAAAATGGATTTAATGCCTCTCAATGCTCCTCACAACCAACGTGTTGGTCACTATGGAGACCCAGGTTCTAGCCCATCTGTAATCACAGAAATTCATTTTGAGCCAGTTACTGTTCCTCAGCTATACCTACTTTGTTGTTGTGGAGGGGGAAAAAAGAGAAAGAAGGGTATCTAATTTATCTTGAGGTCCTGTGTAAAAGGCAGGATATAAAGATTATAAAACGAATGAATAACTCATTTGTGTGTGTGTCTGGAATCTGCTAGGCTGCTTCTAAACATCGATCTAACACTCTTTCATAGTAGCATTAGTTTACAATCAAAAATGACCCTTTGTACCTCTGAGCTGACATTTGGCCAATTTGAAAGTGAGCTAAATCCTCTGGTCTAGTCACATACTTATACTTCTGCAATCCAATCCTTCCCCACACACACCTTAAGGACCCTGATTGGTAGATGCTTTTTATGCCAGCAGATGGGAGGACAAAACAATCTACCAATTATTTTCTTAATTGGTCTTGCAGTAAACCTGTAAGGACAACATTATTTTACTGTCAGAAAAAAAGTTTGGCTATTGGAACAAACAATTTACACATATTTTCTTTCTGCTAACTCAGGGATATCACCTTAACACAGCTATCAAGGACATACTGTTTTTTTGTGCTAGCCTTGTTATTCCTGCTGAAACTCTGATGTAATGTAAGCTTTACATAAGAAGTAAAATAAATATATGTTGAATACTTCTTCCTGAAACCAATAAAGAAGCTTTGTACAAACTACTTGCCATTCTATGTATGTACCTTTCTATAAGTCTGATGTCTCTGGAAAACTATTGACAAACATGCCATACCCTTTCATTGAAGAAGCATTAAGAATGACATTGGCTTCATTCAAGAAAGTGTTGATAAAATGCTTTTTAATACCTTTCATATATTTACATGTATTTGGTATAATAATAATACTAATAATAAATATTGATATAATAATAATAAATAAACTCACCACATCTCAAATTAAAATTATTTCTACCTATGGAACATATTGTAGCAAATCATGGCCTGTGCTACCGTGTTTCCTCAAAAATAAGACATTCCCCGAAAATAAGACCTACCTACATTTTTGCCTCTGGGAGAAATATAAGGCATCCCCCGAAAATAAGACCTTATTTTCCGGGAAGCACGGTAGATCGTCCACCCCCACCCCCAAAAAACTTCTGGCCTCCCCCTCCCTGCTATCTCCAAACGCTCCTTACCTCATACAGAATAGCTTCCAGACAG
>JANHFO010001746.1:107387-117629 GCA_032468095.1 Pareas carinatus
CCTGTAAGCCGCCCTGGGTCCTTCGGGAGAAGGGCGGGATAGAAATAAAAATTATTATTATTATTATTATTATTAACTGGGTATCATCAGCCTACTAATGAAAACAAACTCCATGCCAGCAATGACCTCCTTCAGCAGCTTCATGACAATGTTAAACAGGATTAGATGGAGAAAATATCACTGAGGGTCTTCACAGATTAGAGGTATTCAGACACAGTAGATTATGTCTATATAATCCCATATATACAAATGATCATGATTATGTTTATAAATTCAAACTGTTTATGAATGTATCTTGATTGTATTCTTGTTGGGTACATATGTAGGTATTGAGCATGATCACTGAAGGCAAATTCCTTGTGTGTCCTGACACACATGGCAAAATAAATTTCTGATCCTGATTCTAATTTTAAGTACCACTGATAAGAATCAATCTTTCAGGAATAAGAACGGTAAAAAATGCCCCTGACATCAGTCTTATAGAAGTTGTTTTGAAGGATGCTGTGTTCAATATCAAATACCCCTGAGATCTGAAGAAAGACCATGAGGATTGCACTCTGCCAATTCTGATCACTTGAAAGATCACATGCAAGCATTGCCAATGCAGTTTCCATATTAGCCCAGCTTGAACCCTGTCTTCCAAAGACCCAATCTGTTTCTTCTAGAGTTCTTATAAAGTTGCCACTTTCTGTGCAACCTTTACAAAATAATTATACAAGGCAGTTGGATCAAGCAAAAGCTTCTTGAGCTGGAACAAAGCCTTCTTCAGAGGAAATACTTTGAACTCAAACCAGGGTCAATTTATTGCTTGGATCCATTTCCTTCCACCTCATGGTTAATCAACCATGAGGAACAGGGACCCAATTCAGAAGTGACAGATCTAACAATGCAAAGTTTTATCCATTTCTTCAAGACTTACAAATGATATTACCATATTACACCGATTATAAGATGTTCCCTTATTTTTCTAAGTGAGAAATAAGTTTTTGTTTAAATGTCACATCAAAGTGAATTCTATCCCAACTGCGCAGCAGCCAGAGCATGCTGAAGGGCAAGCATGGGGTTAATAAATAGGCCCCGCCCCGCAGTCATCTAGGGTCCGCACACTTATTCTTGGACTGACCCTGGCAGTAGCTGCAGCAATGGCTGCTACCTCACCCCCATCTCCTGTTCGCAAGACCTTGGTTGAATATGCCCAGTTTCTCAAACCCTGCTAAGGCGCCATTGAATATAAGACGCACCATGAATACAGAGACACCAAAATACAAAAAAACATGCATCTTATAATTGATGTAATACAGTATTTTATTTAGCAGTATAAGGCTTCTGTCACTGTATTGCCACTGACTAGCTGAACTTCAACTCATAGTACTCTAATCACCACTGTGTAAGTTTGAGCTTAGGCCCGCACCAGTCTCTGGTCAGGCTTGAAACAGTTCTGATAGTAAGCAACTAAGTGAAACTCAGCATGGAAGATGTAGCATTCAAAGAATATCTACGCTAACAGCTCATTGTTTTAGATATTAGGCAATGAAGACAATTGTAACCCAATTGTTCTTTAGAAGTTTTCTTACTTTTAAAATATGATCTAAAGTGTACTGAAGATATTAACACGACTAATGATAATAAGAAAAAAAAGATTCCATGGCTGCTGTGGTCTTATTTTATAAAAACTGCTATTCAATTCTAGTTATTCAGTTGGTAATGTAGAGGGAAGACCTACAGTATATATCTTATATAGCTGTGAGTTTTTTTGCTTCTGACTTACTGTTTAAAGAAATAAATACCTAATCTGTTCTCACTTGCATTGATAATATTGATGTTTCAGAGAGGTCAGTCAAATATTTCTTTTCCATGAGGTTATTATTTTCTCCTGTTAAAAAAGATTTTAAAACTTTGGTATTATAATGTGCAGTTTTATACTTAAATTGCTAAATGTTCCATCTCATCTAACAATGTCATTACACTGCACACACATCTATCACTTCAAAATTATATGATGTAACGATGATGTTGCTGTGATGTCAATGATGCCATTTGCTGTCATAATGTGATCTTATAAAATTATATTTTAGATATCTTGCTTTTGTGGTCCAGACTAAGATTTCACTTTTTTCATTTTCAATCCAGTTAGTCACATGTAGAAGAATGTAAGGCACAATAAAATTAAATGAATGGATTGAGATGGAAGAATACAGGAAAAGGCAGGAGAGTCCATAGTTCCGAAAAGCATTTTGCTTGTCACCAATAACTGATACAGACACCAAAGTAATCAAGTGACACATGTGAGACCTGCTTACTACATGCCAAACTCCTGTTAGTATATATTGAAATCTTAGTAATGATAATAAAAGACAAACAACAAACATTTTTTCATTTGGTGATTTAGGAATTATTTTGACCAACTTTTTATAATTGATTTCAGCAAATTTGATAAGATCATAACACTTCAAATGTATTCAAGAAATAGCTTTGTATAAATATACTCAATAGAGTTGTATTCTTTAGAGCCATGGTGACGAAGTGGTTAGAATGCTGTGCTGCAGGCTAATTTTGTAGACTGTCAACTGCCGGCAGTTTAACATTTCAATTCTCACTGACTCAAGCTTGGATCAGCCTTCCATCCTTCGGAGCTCGGTAAAAAAACCCAGATTGTCAGAGGCTAGATGCTGACTCTGTAAACTGCTTAGAGAGGGCTGTAAAGAACTGTAAAGCAGTATATAAGTCTAAGTGCTATTGCTATTTGCTATTCTTCTCATTATATTTTAAGTACCCTTTGATCTCCACAACACGATATGGGAATTAAAAAGGGAGCATTGTTCAAAAAGCAAAAAGTTACTGCATACAATGCATGCATATCTGAATAAATAAATATTTGATTATATGTTCAAGGACTATGAACTTGCCTATTGTTATTTATATTCAGAACTGGTTTTATTTGGTTTTTTTAAAAAATGAGTACCAGTCTCTGAAGAATTCTAATAAGGAATTCTTAGTCTACTCAATATTCTTGTCGCTACTGTTTTTGAGAATTTGGTGAAATTAGTATAAAACTTTGAAGTACTGATAGTCCTCATCCACGTGTTCACTTACAGAGAGCTCAGAGATGCTACTGTACTGTTGGGATAGTATAATTCAAATAATTGGTCCTCCTTGAAAGAGTTAAGAGAGTTTCACATCCGTCCAGTTTCCGCTTCTTTACAAAAAAACTACAGGCAATATTTAGGATTGTGCAGAGATGTTGCATGACTTTATAATTTTGTAGAGTCCGCAACTGAAGAACTATTGTACATAGTAATCCTGAACATTTTAAAATATATATATATACCAAAGTTTAATTAAAGCAAATAGGAAATGAATCTGAAGAAGAACGTAAAATTAAGGGGTGTCCTTGGTGCTATCTGAGTTTGTTTGTTTTCTTGCAGATGTTTCATTACCCAAACGAGGTAACATCATCGATGCTAGTCATTACCCAGCTTGGATAATGAAACATCTGCAAGAAAACAAGCAAACTCAGAAAGCACCAGGGACCCCTCATTTCAATCCTGTACTACAAATATTCTCCTTTAGAAGTAACATTGTCTGATTTAAAATTTGAATCCATCTATTATCAAATTGAGTTCTGCAGTGAGGACCAAGCTTAATTATGTTTACTGGAGTGCTAACAAAACATTATGGCTGGTACTTTGGAAGGAATGGGTGATTTTTAGTTGATGAAACTTTGTAAAGGTTTTTAATAGTAAACTATAAGAAGACTGCTTGGTAAAGGTTAGTAAGGGTAATGTGAGTTCTTCTACTAATGCCCAGGATGCATGGTTTTTTTTTTGGTCCTTTTGGATGGATTTTTAACTTTTTATTTTTCTTTTCTTCCAGCAATTGTAATGGTCCTGAATAGTATGAGTGTCAGCTGGAGTGCCCGCCTTCAGATTTTCCTAACCTTTTGCAAGCTTGTAGCAATTTTGATAATTATAGTCCCTGGAGTTATGCAGCTAATTAGAGGTATGAACTGAAAAGTAAATGCTATTTTATGTGCTTTCATCTCCCTCCTTCCCATTCTTGTCCCTACCCAAGAGTGCTTATGCCAGCAAAAATCTTTTAATTAGTCTCTGCTTGTTCAATTTAAGTTCCATACTGTCAGGTAAATAACTGGAAGTAAAACTCACATTGCAGCATCTGGCTATGAGATCGAATTGAGTCACCATCTCTAATTTTTAAATGCTGTACAAAAAGATGGTTTCCTGTAGCAAAATTAAAAACAAGCAAGCAGGATCTCAAAGATTCTTGTAATGATAGAAGGTTCAAATTTCTATGTACTGTATGGTTTATACAGAACAGTGTAGTGTATATATAATACAACTTTATACCCTTTCTCTTTATTGGAAGCATTCCTATATAAAAAACCACTCCCACTAATTGGTGTTCAGTCTTAAAATGTTTTTAAGTATAGTCTTTAAAGTTCTTTAAGTAGATAAGTAAGTTTTAGTTCTTTAGATTGCCATTGGCTATAGTAATATTATGCTTGCACCAGATGCTAGTCATAATCTAAAGTCTCTAATGTTGTGGATTTACTACAAAAAAGCATTTTATTAGCCATTAATCCAACTCTATTTCTTCACTGTGAAAACATTTTTTCATCATGATCTAATTCAGCTATATGAGAATGTAGTAACCAAGATTTTGATTCCTGGCTTCCTTTTTCCCTTTCTGTATGTTTGAAACGAAAAAAGGACAGTTTGGATTAAGTCACATTTTCTGTTAGATTCCAACATAAGAACTGTGATTTGTCCAAACTACAGCTGATTAATGAATCAGGATATGAAATCACATGATGGCTAACTGTTCAAATCATATTTTCTCATAGGCAGATGTTTAGAAGTGGAAAGCCAGCTATGAATAAAATATTCAAACTTACTTGCTCCAATTTTTTTTAAAAAATACACCAGAAAACATATGCATACAAATCTACACTTAAAAAGCAGTAATGCTTTTAGACTGGGGCTGATTGGGTTTTTGTGTTCTTGAGTTTTAAAAAATGGTATTTTCAAGAATGACCCCACAGTAAAATAAGGAAACCCTAAGGAAATAGAAGTAACTTCCTTACTGATAAGTATGTCAGAAGAAAAAGTTAATATTTTATTCCAGGCAGCACTCTTGCATCATTCAATAACCTCTCAAGGTGTTGATACAAAAATTGGGCTGCAATTCTTGGATCACACATTACAATAGGTTCTCAATGCAAAATGTTACAAAAATGACATGAGGAAATAAAAAGTATCTAAAAAATGTAGGCTATTGTTTCAGTTTTGAATTCTGAAATTTAAATTAGTCTAAATATGAAGATTGCACTCTGAATGTATTCATAATGGAAGATTTTATCAGTGATATTACAGCTGGCATTCAGGAACAAATAAATTATTTCTGATTTATCTAAAGAATTGGGGTAGATAAAACTGAACTAGAAAAATATGGTTGTATCCGCTACACTATGTATGGATTTATCTCTGAGTTGTTTATGTTGATAATATTTTGACCTTAATAAAATTGAAATCAACCTTGGTATGTTTTTTTCTTCCCCAGGAGAAACTGAGCACTTTAAAGATGCATTTTTGGGAAATGCAGCCAGTGTCAAAGGATTGCCTCTAGCTTTTTATTCTGGAATGTATGCTTACTCTGGTTGGTAAGTTATACCTCTGATTTACCAAATGATTTTTGATTAAGAACCTTCTTGTGAAATAAATTCTGACCCATAGAGACACTGCCTGCAGTTTTCCTTTAGTGCCTCTTTGAAGCTAAACATGAGATCCTAGAGAAAGTTTTGATGGTGAACTCCAAAACACAGAGTTTAAGAGACAGATTCCAGTTATTTGTGATTTCAGAGTGTACAAGAAAAGTTCCAGGAAAACTGCCACTATATATGACAGTGTTTAATTTCCTTGGTTCTATAAGAAGAACCAAGGGAAAAAGGTATTATCAGTGTTTGAGTACAATAGATAAGATTATACTGATTTCATTTGGATTAGTTTAGATTAATTGGATTACTCTGGATTCCCAATTTTCCTGGGTTGTAAAGTGGGTTATTCGATTTGAGTTTATAGAGTGTTGTGAGAATCCTGCCACTAGTAAATGCCTTTGTTTATAAATCAAGTTCTTTTGATTTAGGCAAGAGATCATAGTGAAAGCTATATAGCTTAGTTTGAAGTATCCATCCAAATCATGCCATTTTGAGCAACAGGACTCTTGTGATAGAGCAGATTAGAGTTTAGTAATTCCTGCTATCTAAGGATTTAAGCAGGTTTTGGTTTGCTAGAATTATATTCCATCTTTTGTTCAGGAGCTTCAGGTAGCATGCAGAAAGCTACTTCCTCCTGTTTTTCATCACAAGAATCTTGTGAGGTCGTTCAGATTACCTGCCTTGCTAGACCTGTCCAAAGTCCCCAGTGACATTAGATTGTAGCCCTCTTTCTATGGTCATGTCAGTCCAAGACACTAACTGTTATAAAGTTTAGATCTTTCAAAGACAGATCTTTTAGAAATTGTGGCTAAAATTGCTAATAATTTACTCATATTGTGGGACAATATTTTGATGTAATGTACAACAGGCTTCAGATTGGAGTCTTATTTTCAATTTTGTTGTTGGTCATATACCATAAATCGGGCTAAGCCTCGCATCCTATACCACATTTATTCCAGATACATATTAAGAAAAACTATTCAAGTAATAGATAGAAATGATTATAAAAATGATGGCATTAACAGCAACTTTGTTTTTATAGGTTTTACCTCAATTTTGTTACTGAAGAAGTGGAAAATCCTGAAAGGCATGTACCCACTCCTTTCTAAACTTTTAGCAAAATTCTTAAACTTTTAAAATGTATATTGCTGGTTAAAAAGTTGGAAAAGATTTATATAAAAATCATATATTTTATTTATGATTAACTTGCATGATGATCTGATTGAAGTTTCTTTTCTCAGAGTCTGAACATGTTGTTGCTTCAACTTTGCTATTTTTGATTCAACTTGTCCTGAGTTAATAAGCAAGCAGATCTCTAATCTTCCTTTCAGTAATATGAGATCATTTCAGTGGCAAGGCCCTAAGGGAGAGGGCCTACATTAACATTCTTAATGAAGATTTTGTAACAGATGTTCTATCTTGGATATAAGTCAGTCAAGTTGTTTTCTGATTTCATAGTACTAAGGCCCAATTTAAATAAGGAAGGACCCTGTGGACAACATTCATGTAAACAATTGATGCTTTAAATGGCAGCATGCAATTAAACCATTTAAGTGCAGACTTAGCATTTAACAATCTGAGTCTTATGAGAAAGTTTTGCTAGACTTTTAGCATTGTTTGTAATACTATACGTGCATTTTTCAATAAGATAACTCTCTTTTTGTGACTCTGTAATCCCTTAATTTGTAGTAGAGTTGGGGCTATATGAAATACTTATATGTCTCCCTCCCCCATGGATGTTTGATGTTTAAATCTAACAGTAGAGCTATCTAAAGATTTTGGAATTGTGATTGAACTTTACTACCAGTGCAATGTAGTAATGTTGTTACGTATTCTGGTACAGGTATTAATTCAGGTTTAGCATCTTGCAATTCCAGAACTACAGGTTGTTCTTTCCCGCTTTTGTCAACCCCGGAAGGTCTATCCAAAACTCATTGGTGTGATAGTTGAAAATTAGCAAAATGATTTCATACAACTTTGAAATGAGCCAACATGAACATTTAGGATCCCTAAAATGTATTTTATCTGGTTCAAAAATGTAGTAAAATTCTTCTCCATTGCCTCAAAACTGAAAAAGAAGTAGAATAATAATGATAATCACACTCATATGCCAGTTTTAATTATTGGCTGATCGTTCATCATTAACTGTATGTGTCTGACTCCAGAAAATTGAGGTCTTGTGATATAGGTTGAAGTATTATATAGTTGCAAGGCTATCCAAGACCAGCAGGGGATTCTTTTGTCAGGCAAAGTTAAGATTTACAAAAGACTATAAAATAAAGACAGTATAGTTTCCAAAACTAAGTGATAAAGAGTTTTAAATCTTCATTTTAAACATTATTGAAAAAACCTGAAACAAGGAGAAAGATGGGAAAATGTGGCCAGTATGTTTAAGTGAGATCCATATCAACTAGAACACTGAAATGGACCATTGAGGAAATCTGCACACAGACAGATTTGTCTTATCAGAAATGATAACAGATCGCATCTAGTTTATTTTCTTTGGGAAAGTTGTTGCCATCTGTTTTGCACAGATATGTAATTTTCATGTTCATTTAAATTGGTTCCAATGAATGTTTCAAAACTGATCAGGCCTAAACACTGGTTATTTGCACATTGGCCACTACCAGTTTCAGGTTTTATTTATTCTGTCATAGGTGCATGGTGACTCAGTGCAGATATGAACTTCTGTATAGAAAGTGGGAAAGCCCCATCTTTCTCTGAGGTCTTTTTGTTTGGCAAAATGAGTACTTTCAAAAATCTGAGAAAAGAAGACTGAAGGAAAACATGTCATAAAGTCCATAATTTGGTGCCAAAGGAAAGATGGTCAGAAATTGTTTTTCTTTGCCACAGATAATGAGACCAAAATTAACAGATAAAAAATGCAGCTAATTTTATTTCATTTAAATACAAAGAAAAATCTTTTGACAGTAAGATCTTACAACAGTTGAATAGTTTACATATAAAATTTATGGTTGCTCTATCTCTAAAGGCTTTGAAGTCAATCATTTCTGAGAGTAGGTGGACTGATTTTATTGCACAATGCAGAGAATTGGACTAGATGATGCTTAACATTGCCCAACTTCACCTTTGTATAATTCTATGAATTATGTGTACATACCAAATAAAAAGCACATGCTACACATTTCTTGGAAGAAAGGTGAAAAAATGTACTCACATTTTTGCATGGACTTTTTAAACCAAGTTTGCAAATTGTTTAGAAACAAGTTAAAACAAAGATGATGTTAAATTCCTCATTGGCATGATTAACTGAAAATGCTACATGTTGTTTTAAGAGAACTTTGTCATGATGTGTGAAGGGATGAGATTTAGTAATCTGCTCTGTGGGAGTGCTGTTTGCTAGGTATAACTTATCAGTGTGGTCGCTCACATGCCCAGGTTGCCTTGGTAAAATGGTAGTTACCAGGGTAACCCCTGAGACATCATGGAACAGGAGGCTGGGCTAGAGAAACATCTGCTTAATACTGTGTAAAACTATGTAATAGCTAAATTCAGCTTTCACCTTCATGGAATCAAGATTGCCTGACATCTTGTACAAGTAAATCAATGAACTCTTATCTTAAGTTTCTTTGATTTCATCAAGCATGCAGGAATGATTGACAGATAAAGTGTGGAAAATAAGAAACTTGGCAACATTAGCATATTTTACAGATCATTAACATTTGTACTAATAGAGTGGTGTGGTGGCCTAGTGGCTAAAAGCTCACCTTCCACTTGGAATGTTGAGAGTTCAATCCTAGATAGCGGCAGATATTTCTCTGCTAGGGCACAAAGAGAAAATATCTGCATAGGTGTCAGGCAGATAACCCAACCAGTAAACTCTCAGCTCTGTCTAGTTGTTCCATCTCTACCCTGAACTAAGGGATTACCATGTCATAAAAGGAAGTTTATTAGTACAGTAAGAAGCAAGCAAAGAAAGAAAGTCTCAGATGGCCATTTCTAGCTTATTTGCTTTCATCAGTGAGACATACCTTTTGGTGGAATTCGATCCTGGGCTGGATTATGTGCTAGACTAGCCATTGAGTCATAGGTTTTTCCTCTCTTTGTTGGCTTGCATGAGGGGATCTATCAGGCTTTTTTTAATGATGAACCTGACTCTTTCTGAGTACAGAAGGGAGTTTATTAATATATGTACCAAAGTGGAGATCTTGTTAGTTGCTTTGGCATCCAGGAAGTAGACATTGTTTCAGTGAAGAAAGGCTGAAGTGTTTGGAAAAAACTTTCACCTTAAAGCACACTAGGATCAAATAATATCTTTATGTAGATTTTACAATTTTGGGAATCATGCATATTGAATAACCATGCAGCCTCACTGTGATATATAAATTAACTAACTGAGCAACCAAAGAAGATTTCTACTCAGAGGATTAGATTATTTTTAGATTTTTAGATTTCATTAGATTTTTATACCGTCCTTCTCCCCGAAGGGACTCAGGGCGGTGTACAGCCATATAAAAACATTTACAAGACAAGTACAACAAAACACAACA
>JANHFO010001746.1:138907-156509 GCA_032468095.1 Pareas carinatus
TGAGAACAGTCTTTCAAATATGCTGAGATTTTGGCCATTTCTGCTAAGTTCGTTACTTTTAGTGTCCATTCTTCAATTCTCCTGACTTTCTTCAAGTGAAATGTTTCAAGATGTAATATTCTATTGGATTTGTTGTGAGATCTCCAAATCCATGCAAGCAAATATTTACTACCCACTCAAAGAGCCCATACCTGAAAATGATTGAATAATCTTGTTATGATTGTTCTAATCTCTGAAGAAACTGGGTTAGAGTTAGACTATCCTATCTATAAGTCTTTCCACTCTCACTACCCTACCCTATCTATCTATTCTATCTAGAATCAAAAGTTATCAGTCTCTTCAATCGCTTATCCTTATGCAGCTGCTGCTGAATTTAGGTAGAATTTTATTATAGCAGGTTGAATGAAGAAGGGAAAAATACCACAGTTAGGACAAATAAGGAGGTATAACATTTGCTTTTTCTGCTCTCTCAATCAGATTGTAGTTGAACAATTTTAATATGTGTAATTATGCCATTATTCAAGCCTAGCTCTTGTGGTGCAAATTGTAATCATTAAGTTTTAATTACGGTATTTCAGTAGGGTAACTGTCTCCAACCAGGTGTGTTTGATATAGAAAACCCAAAATGTCCTATGAGGCAAGACAATACTGACTGAGAATTTGGTGAATTGCAAGATCAGACTAAAGAAAAGATCTAATGGTTGATTTATTTCACTCTGTCTCTAAAATGGCACTGTCACTCTCCTGGGCCATTCAAATGAGGCAGGTTGAATAATGTCTAAAAATATTTCTTTAAATGTATCATTTTGGCTTCTTTGAAAAATTTCATATATGAAATTAATTTATTCATTTCAATAATAAGAGGCTAGGAATCTGTTCATTAGGAAACATTTCCTTCCTTTCTGTCTCTTAAGAAAATAGCCTCTTGTGATATCTAGCTGTGAAATGGATCACTGTATTGATAGTCATCAAAGAACCTGTCAGATTGTAATTCCTTGTTTGAATAGTTTATATTCAGATTTGTAGTGGCAATCTATCTTGTATTATTTAGATTTTCATCCATCACTGTTTTTCATGATAATGAATTGCCTAAGAAAATCCACTGGTCATTAAAGATATCATCAAAGATATGGTTAAAAAAGCACAACAAAGAATGTTTTTTCTGAGACAACTCCGAAAGCTCAGACTACCTAAGGAACTGCTGACTCAGTTCTACAGAGGAATCATCGAGTCCATAATCTAAACCTCAATAACTGTCTGGTTTGGCAATGCAACAATACAAGATAAACATAAACTTCAAAATGCAACCAGAACTGCAGAAAAAATAATTGCTACAAAACTACACTCCATTGAAGATTTGTACAGTGAATGATCCAAAAAAGGGTTGAGAAAATAATTATGGACCTCTCACACCCTGGACACAATCAAACCAAAACAACCAGACATAAGGACAGTTTCTTCCTTCATGTCATCAACCTGCTAAACAGCCGATTCACAGGACAATGTTAATGCTAAGGAAGTCCTGACAAGATGAATTGTTTTTTGTACGCACTTTACAACAAGACATGATAAATGTTACATACTTTAAAACTATGAATGTATCTTACATACTTCTTGATTATGCCTATTTATGCTTATATTTACAAATGATCATGATCATGATTATGCATATAATAAATGATTTTATTTGTTTATATATTCAAACCGACTATGAATGTATCTTGACTGTATTTTGTTGTGTATGTATGTAGTTTGAGTACTATCATTTAAGACAAATTCCATGTGTGACACACATGGAGAAAATAAATTCTGAGTCTGAGTCTGATTCTGGTCCATTTTGATCTCAAAATATATGTAAAGTTACAATTTGGTGAAAATTCTCCAGAATCACTCAGAATATAGTGCATCCCACTGGCTCAAACAAATTCTATGCAACTGTAAATTAGAAAGTGGTGAGGATTAATGCAAATTTCAGCATCCCTGTTTGAATAGTAAATTCCTTGGCTAATAAAGCTTGCTTACAATGTTTGCCTAAAGTAGTTCATTTCTTCAGGGTAAGCAATGGAAGCATCATAGTTCAGACTCTGCAAACAGAGATGGGCAGAATTTGTTTACTGTTTGCAATTGATCCAGTTAGCAATTATTTATAACACAGAAATAAGTTAATTTCACCTGTGGTATAATATTGTAAGCAGTCAGGTTTCATGTAACGAGATTTATCTTATGTATAAAACCAGTAGTCACAATGAAAACAATGTTGCATGAATTAAATATAATGCCTAACAAATTTGCTTTAATTTTATGTTCAGATGGATAATGCTCAATTTATTTCTGTTTTTCAGAAATGTGCCACTTGCCATTTGCACATCAATGGTTATTGTCACACTTGGCTATGTCTTAACTAATGTGGCCTATTTTACAACTCTCAGTCCTGAAGATCTGCTATCCTCCAAAGCAGTGGCAGTGGTAAGTCATGGTAAAAATACATATAGAAAAGTAGGGAGCATTATAATATATTGAAAATAATTTTTTTGATTATAAGGAAAGAACTGAATTTCTAGAATATATATATAATATTTTTTCTTTTTCCTTTTGGTTAGACTTTTTCTGAACGTCTACTGGGAAATTTTTCCTTGGCTGTTCCTATTTTTGTTGCGCTTTCTTGCTTTGGATCTATGAATGGTGGTATATTTGCAGTTTCAAGGTAGGTTATTTTTTTGCTAATGATAGGTAAAATAAAAGTGCATGGTGTTATGGTTGCTTTAAAAGTTAGTTTACCATATATGTAGGTAGACCATGATGAATCATGGCAATTACTAAGACCAGGACACTGATTTTATAAAGCAGGAAGCCAGAGAGCATTTCTCTCTCTCCATTGATGTTCCTATGTTCCAGAGTTACTGTTTAGATACCTGATTATCCTGGTTAGTGTATGCTCTATTGAATGCTTGACTGTGTAGGACTATTGGACTGCTAACTGACTTTGAAGATTGGACTGTGCCTATATCCTGTATATAAAGATCTTTTATACCCTTTATATTCTTTGCGTGTGTGACACTGAGTTCATTGCTTCATCCTTGCACACTGCCTTCTGTATTTGCACTGTCCTTGCAACTAAGGAAGCTCTTATTATACCTAACACATGGAATATATAAATATACTGTACATTCATGCACACACATGCATACTTCCTAGATCTATTTCTTCATATGTAAATATCTCTGACAGTCTAATAATAGAATAAATGCAGAAATAATATTATACTTTACCTTGCATTTGACTGCCACTGAGCACAGTCTAACAGTAAAATGAATAAAATCCATAGAACAATATAATATTGCACAATTCCCATTTTTTATTATTATTGCTCCCATTGCCTGGTAATACTTTACTGATGCTTACATAAATTATCTACAAAGGTAAAATAAAGCAGGGCTCAATAGTTCCTGTTTTTGAATGTTCACAAAGACGTAGGTTCAAAATAGATTTTAGAAGTTTTTTTTTCCATGAGCTTCTGCTTTCTTAAATTCTTTAATTCAGTTTTGCTGCTTGCATTGCATAGAAATAAATAGTACTATTGAAGATAACTTTGAATGTATTCTGCATCTCTGGTGAACTGCTTCAATTAATCTTGGTAATGAGCATCTTTAAAAGCTGTCCAAATTTATTTTCCCATCAGGATGTTCTACGTTGCATCCCGTGAGGGTCACCTTCCAGAAATTCTCTCCATGATTCATGTTCGCAAGCACACTCCTCTACCAGCTGTCATTGTTTTGGTAAATCATATAAACAAATGCCTCTTTATCAGGACTGTATAACATGGCCCTGCTCTGAAGCATTCAAATGTAACTTAAATACTACTTGAAATGTGGTTATTTATTTCCATTTCACTATGCTTGGAGGGGTAGAAAATAAATAATGAGATGATGTATTCAAGAACTTTCTGCTAGTTGCCCTTAACTCTCACGGGCTAGCTCTTAAATCAGACTGCTGTATTTTATTTGAAGGTTGAATAGAAGTGATCAGTTAAACTCTCAATGGAATGACTCTTCCTAGATAGGAGGCAGACCAGAGAAATGCTAAAGTGAGGCTATATGCTAATGTGCTGTTTTGAAGATCTGAAGTTACATTCTAGATATTTTGAAGAAAAATGTAAACAGAAGTGATAGGTAAACAGCATTAGTCCTCTTTTCGTGGTACTAATTCTAGGTAATTGATATACTAGGTATATGACTGCCTTTTTTCATACCACCAATCTGCAGTGCTGAGATGTGCAATCCTGACACATTGGATAAATGATCACAATGTTATTGATGGCAATGAAAATATATTATAGGACTTGCAATTGGGATAAGTGGAGAAATACATAATGCTTTCTCACTGTCACAACTGTCAAATTCAATGAACAATGCAAAAGTTCCGTCAAGTGAGATAGTCCCAACCTTTCACTAATACAACAGTTTTGGTCATATTAATAAGCATGCATATGTATAAATTAATCAAGTTGCAGCACAAACATCTTCTTTCATGACTATATAAAGAGAGGATTGACTGAAGAGAATAGGGTCAGATGCTCTTATACCTACTGTATGGTATCTCATTGTAGAAACAGTATATTAGAAAATTAATTATTCTGTTCATTACCAGTCAGTGGAGGGAGATCAGAAATAAACTTGAGTACAAGCTTACATTCAAGTTATGTTGCAGTGATTACGACAGTAAATGTTTCTGTCCTTTGTAGCAGTAGTCTGTGCCTGTGCAGTCTTTTTAGTGTGATATATTCCCTATTAGAAGTTGACAATTAAAAACTATCTACAGGCCACTGAATTATTTGGCAACTTTCCACTAATAACATTGGTCGAATCTGCTAAAGTTTGGACTCCATATGAGCAGGATATGAGACATGACAGAGATAGAATTTTGCAATATTATCTGGCATTTATTTTATTTCATGGATTCTGAGGAATTGGATTAGGTGCTGGACAGTATGAACTTCACCATATATGGGCTGCATCCACACTCAACCAGTCTCCTTTGGGATGATTGGATCAAGTTCAGTGAGATTGTTAATGCTCTTCTCTTGAGGAAGCCATCTCTAGATCTAGTCATGTTGGATACTTGTCAAACTTTTTCAAGCTGCAGACCCCAAAATATGTCATTGTTACATGGCGGATCCCTATTCTACAAATTAAACTAATTACTAATTGACAATTAATGTATATAATTCTCCAAATTTTTCTTGACCTGTCTGCAGAACCCCTGGCAACTTGCCAAAGGGATTCATGGACCCCAGGTTGAAAATATCTGGTCTAGTGTACAATATTCTTACATGGCAAAGATTTTGGAGAAAATGTTAGAACTCCAACCTCACAGTGTCTCAAAGAAGTGGATTAACATTTCTTTTTTCACGAGGGAGGAAGAAAAATCAATTTGGTCTTATGGTGTATCTAATGCAATGGAATAAGCAACAACTTGTGCACCAGTGAAATGTTCTCATTTTTAATTTATTTTTCAGCACCCTCTCACCATGATCATGCTCTTCACCAGTGATCTCTATAGTCTCTTGAACTTCCTCAGTTTTGCAAGATGGCTGTTTATAGGATTGGCAGTTGCAGGGATGATCTATCTCAGATATAAACGTCCTGATATGCCTCGTCCTTTCAAGGTAATCATGGTTACATGACTGTTTTCCAGAAACAGGTTTTGTTCAAACCAAGCCCTGTCCTTAAAAAGAGATCATCTAATGAAAATATCCTATTTTCTAGTTGCTTATACATTCATATGACTTTATCTGTTCTCTAAAATTTTTTGAAGCCTTGCATAGGAACAATTCCAAACCAGATGGCATTATTTCACCAGTCCAACAACAGGCTACTTTCTTATCTTTACTGCTTATGGTAGTAAGCAGGTTTGGTAGCCAAACAGATTTGGTGGCAAACACATTCTTCAACATCAAACTGAGAAACTCATGAGGAATAGTTAAAAACTATTAATAGTTCTTCGGTCATTGCTGCATTAGTTCTTAGCTCCTGCTTTTATGGATGAAGTATCACAACTAGCAATTAAATTATTTCAGTGCTGGTTAAAAAAACAGATTCCAGCTGAAGAACATATTTTGTTCAATATTACTTGATACAGTAATATCTTGACATTGTTTTATATTCTCCATGATATCTCCATGATATTTTCCATGATACAGGAATTAACAAGTAATATCAATACTGAGAAAACATATTTTCTTGAGCATTGTTTTATATTCTGCGTGATACAAGAATTATTTCCCCTTTAATTTTGTTTTATTTTTATTTTCAATAGTTCATGGGAATTTTATTGTTAATGGACTAGTGGTTAAAGCACAAGGCTTATACACTCAGACAAGAGTGCATGAGTCTTGCCATAGGCACGAAAACTGGCTTGGTGACTCTGGACCAATCACTCTCTGTCAGTCCAACTCTCCTTATAGAGTGGTTGTTGTGAGAAAAATAGGGCGAGGAAGAAGTAGTAGGTACATTTACCACCTTGAGTTATTTATAAAAATAATAAAGACAAGATTAAAACATATATTAAAATAAAATTACAAATATTGTGTTTGTTTTGGGCAGTAACGAACACCATATCATTTTTGGAAACTGAGGTGTTTAATTATATCTTGTACATTTTCCTTTATTTTGAAATATATTCCAGTTTTTTTAAATTTTAAAATATTTTGTACTTCCATGAATAAAGAAATATGGAATATTATAAGTACATCTTGCTGTTATAACTTGCTATTCGTTTCTAAAATGCCATTTAACTTGGCAGCCTTTTGCCTGATTATTTATTGATTTGGGGGACCCGGGAAGTTAATCAATATATAGTGAAGAGTTTTAAATTGTAAAACATACCCTGAAAATCTTGTTTCATTGTAAGACTGATTCAAATAGACAATTCCAAAATATTACACTCTGATGACCATTGCTTGTCTATTGTCATTTAAAATGATGGTAGACTATTGAAGCAAAAAAGTGCTAGGAAAAATATAAGCCTTTCAAGGTAAAATCTACACAGATTTGTGAGAATAGATTTGTAAGCATTTTGTTTTTCACAGTGCAGATGCCTTTGTGGTACTTGTGAGTAAGACACGGATGCAACCTTTCTTTCACTATTGCTTCTACCATACCTTTGAGTTTGTTGCTTCATGTGTAGAAATAACAGAGTCTCAAAACTAATAATCATTGACAGAAGTGGTCTTCATGAATTGATACAATTCCCTTTTATTTTTGATTTATTTAATCAATTCCTAAGGCTGTCCATTCATATATGACTGTGAATGACTTATATTTATTCAAAAACAACATTAAAAGAGAACTGCTCTATGAAGGAAAAAACAAAGTATACAATGTATAAATAGTTGCAATTATATAGCAATTAGTAGTGCCATACAATGTCTAGCCCAGTTCCTGTTTGAAGACCTTGGTCTGAAATGGCATCCTGAAAGACAACAAGGTCAAAGGCATATGGATTTCAGGGGACATCCTGTTCCTAAAAGGCAGATGTAACTATAAGAAATACTCTGAGTCACATGAGATGACATTGCTTTATTAATGAGATCTAGAATATGCCAACTCAGACAGGTCTTAAATAGAAAAGAAATGGTCTTGCAAATACGCTGACCCTATATCACGGAAGACTTTATGAATGAGCACCAGCACCATGAATTGTAATCAGCAGTTGATAGCCAGCAAAGCTTGAAAAGTATTTGTCTACATAGGTGTTCAATTCACCAGTTTAAAGATATCCTTGTGATTTTTAACCACATCGAACACTTTATTCCACTGAGAAAACTGACAATGGCCTATAACATGTTATTAATTAAAACACCACTGGGATGTATGTTGTATAAAAAAAATAATTTAGTTTCCTTTTCTTTTAATAGTCACTTGCATTTGCATTGGTATTCCTCAATCTTTAAGCTTTTTCAAAGTTGTAGAGTGTCACTATATTTTAATTGTCACGAAATATTAAATATCATTGACATTTAATAGCCAAATGTAGGTAATAATAGCAATTGTTTGGAATTTTTCCAGGTGCCGCTGTTTATTCCAGCTCTGTTTTCCTTCACCTGTCTCTTCATGGTTGCACTGTCACTTTATGCTGATCCAGTTAATACTGGCATTGGTTTTGCAATTACATTGACAGGTGTCCCTGCCTACTACCTCTTTATTATATGGGACAAGAAGCCAACATGGTTTAGGCGATTTTTAGGTAAGTGAATGTTGAGCAAAGCTGATTTTTTATTGTATTTTTATTCATGTATTTATTTATAAAATTTATAGGCTGACCATCTTGCCTTAAGTTGATTCTTATTTTTATCTTATTTTTATAAAAAAATGAATAACTTTTCAGCAGAGAATATTTTTCATGCTTTTACTATTCTCATGTCACACAAATTATCTTTCTTAAATTGATGTACTTGATAAATTGCTGTGTTAGTTTAATTAAAGATTAGGTTTTAGTAATATAAGTCATTTCACACAATTTATAATTTGGAACACAGTTGCATTCCCATTTCTAATCTTATTTCCATCAAAACAACAATAACAACAGCAGCAGTGACTCTCTAGTTGTTCTATGTCTATAAAACCATCTGCATGTGTGTCTGTCAAATGAAATATGAATGCTGGCTGATGATTCCTAAAATTTGTTGAGAAAGGAGACAATTCATCTGGTAGGTTTATGTTCCTGTAGCATGCAACAGAATATTTTTTCATGTGCTTTCTCAAATATGTCTTTTTACAATATTAGAGATTATAATATGGCAATAATTGTGTGAAAATTTATTTGAGCGTATAACAGTACATTATTTTTATATGAATTGTAGAGAAGAAACCAGTAGACATTTTCTCACCTTTATGACTTTATATCAGCAAAGTTGCAATCTCTTTTCTGCCTGTTAATATAATAATTGACTTTTGAATTAATCTTTTATATCAGTAGTTTTAGGTATTATTGGCCACCAGGAACCAATATACAAATGATTTCAGCCTTACTGGGATTCACCAGGTACAGATAGCCATTATAGTTAGTATCAGATCTTATGGACTTCAAAACCTACTATTGGGAATTAGTCCAATGTAGTAAACTGGGTTTTATAAACAATAATGACTTGGGTTGTCAAAGATTGGCTGGAAGGATATAGACAATCTATAAGTATAGACTCGTTTTTTTGGACTCTGCTTCATGATAATACCATCAGAAATAGCAGACTCTTTTAGTATATATTCCTGTGGTATATATATTACTGACCCTAGTAAGAAGCATAGCACCACTTTGGCAATTTTGTAATTGAGACTTAGCAGGTACATTTTAGCGAGTTCAAATTTCTCTCTCTACTCTTGAGTCAAGATCTTTATGGTGCAGGATACGACATTAAGATGACAAGAGCACAGATTGCTAGTTGAATATTAGAAAGAACTTTTTAGTAGCAGAGTGTCAGTACTATACAGCCAGTTTCCAAAAAAGATAAATTCCCTTTATCTGCATTCAGGCAGAAGCCAGGTAGTCTTCTGTCAGGCATCCTTTAATTTGCACTCCTGCACAGAAGAGGATGCTTGCTTAAAGAGCTAATGCCACTATATTTTCAAAAGAAATTTCTGTGAAATTCTCAGCCTCTAGCATTTCAATTAATTTTAGGAAACATTTTCAGCTGAGACCATTAGGAATCTTTTATACCACAAAGTTAATTTTGGCCTGGGGGACGATGTCAGAGTTATAATGGGTAGGAACATATAATCCATATCATTCCTTCCAATGTATTGCACTCCTAATGAAAACCCCAAGTACCTGCGATTCTTCTAAAAAGAAATCCCTTAATGTAGCTGCAATTAATTTTAATTAGCTATGCTTTAACACATACAGTTGTTGCTGCTTCTGCAGAAAGAAAAATCTACAATTTGTGTAATGGTGTGTTTGCATGTGTGTGTATGCGTGTCTGTGTGAATAGGCTAACAGGTGATTTTCAAGAATGTGAAATGCAATATTTACCAGATATCCAAAAATGCTGATTAAAAGATGGTTACTAATTAACATCTATGTACAAAGTTACAATATATAAATATATATATAAAGTTGCATCTTTTAAATATTTTCAATACCTACAATAAAATAAATTACTGTATATAGTCAAAATATCCTCGTAGCTTTATTTATTTACGTACTTATATGACTTTACAAGTATTGTTTTCTTTAAAGAATTGATATAAACATAAGGAATATAAAACAAACATGTGTTGGAAATCACTGTTACTTATATAAGCTAATGTCTATAGCATTAACCTATGGCACGTGTGCTGCAGCCAGTAAGCAGAGTCCTCTCTGCTGGCATGTGAGCCAAGTCACTCAAGCATCGGCCCAGAGCTGAGCATGCTCAGAAAGAGAATAGGGGAACCAGGCGATGATTTCATGAGCCTCAACTCATTAATCGTGACTCATCTGGGCACTCGGTGTCTAAAAGGTTAAGCCATCTCTGGTCTATAGTATTCTGCAGTTATTTCTCTCTGCCTCAGAAAGACTCTTTGTATTCTATTCTTTCATCAGATAGTTACAATTTCACAAGCTGTTGAGTTGTAGTTTCATAAGTCGGTATGGCCACAGGATGCCAGTGTTGAACCATTTCATTTAAGTAAAAAGTATAATATTTTTGAGATTTCTGCTCTTGGTAACAATACAGTAATTTTTTGAGCCCTGTAACAATTGTTTCCTGGCAGGAGAAAATATAAATACCCAAAATGAAACACACAGACTCTGAAAACCCAGTTTAAATTCAGTATACATAATAGTTTGAAATCAGAATGCCATGCTTCCATCTCATGGATGTCATCTTTGGCAATATAATAGTAATTAATTTGTTAAGGAGACAACAATATATTTTTTTCATGGATATCAATAATCCTATATAAAAGTAACCATAGACTTCTGTTTCTTCTTAAGGCATCAGTGGCTTTGATCTTAAGTTATGTTACTTAAATATGGATAGTCATCAATTCCTTCTGTATGCTAATTTAATTTGATCAAAAATATTTCCTGATTTTTTTAAAAACAGTTTTCAGGAATAATTAAATGGTTTCAGGTAAGGAAAAGGGCATATGAACTAGTTTAGTGGGATATTCACAGATGCAAAATTGCAGTATAAATCAATTTATTTCAACATTCAAAACCAATGCTTTTCAAGGATGCCAAATGAGCATGTTGGAACAAAATATGCTGAAACATCTTGGCAGACTTAGATGGTTGTTCTCACTGTATTTTAGTGCATGCATGTAAAAATAAGATTTTAGGGGACAGAAGGGAGCTATTACACAGGTAGGGTAGGTGGTTCTGCCTAAATTAAAAAAACAGCTTTTATGGTATTTTTATTTATTTCTTTATATTTACATATTACTTTTCCTGTAAGAAACTCCAAGTATTATGTAGTGAAAATTATATTTTTTACTCTAACAACAATCTTATGTAGTAGTTTAGAATGAGAGAAAGCAACTGGCTGAAAGTCACTATACATCAAATAAATCTAACAAGAATAGGTAATTATAATTGCAAGACACCTAGTATACTGTTGATAGTTAAACATTTGCAAAGTTATTTTTTAAGATTTAATTTATTTTTATTTTTGTATTACTTTGTAAAGGCTGATTCCTTAAAAAGATTCAATTTCTTTTTAAAAAAAGGAATCACCAAACTGTCTTTATATACATTTTGTGCAACACATACTTTGGATTTGAATCAAACTGTCAGTTGCTTCATTTGAATTCTATGTCTCTATCATCTCTCTCTCTGTCTGTCTGTCTATAGTCCCATTCCAAATGTTCTGAAAATAATAACTATTTGAACTTACATCTGGGTAAACATGAACAGTCTGTCATATATTATTCTTTCACAGGCAACATGACATCAACATTGCAAATAATCTTAGAAGTTGTTCCAACAGAAGAGAAGCCAAATTTATGATCTTCAGCTAGAAGAATCTTCATTGTTAGACAACCATCCAAGTTCTTCATTGATTGAATGAACAGTATTTTTTTGTTTTGTCAAAATGGCTTTTAAAAAAGTTTTACTGGAAAACTTATAAAGTTATATTGGGGCATCAGTTTTAACCTGATACTTGATGAAAATTTTAAATGGAATTGTTACGATGTATATGTACACACTCTCACCCCGTCACACACATAGAGTTATCTGATACTGTATCAACAGTTTTGTAAGGGACTGTTTTAAAACTGTCGTAAGATGGTGTTTATCTTCTGCTTTGCAAATGAGTTGATATGGTATTTACTATATTTTAAATGTATAACATATCCAATTTTTCATACTGATATTTAGTAAGAACATTTGTTTTAAAAATGTTCATGATAGCTAAAAATATTAGAATGGATTATATATGAATTTTCCATGCTGGACCTGATGTAAGACAACAGTAAAAGAATTGTATTAATACAAAATTATTCCATTGTTTAGTTTTTTAAAGCAACATTTTAATGATTCAGTGGGAACACTATTGTATTAAAAACAACTCTATTTTTCCCTAATCAGTTGTGGTTATGATTGCTGAATTGTTCTGGCACCCAAAGAGCTTAGCATACGATGGACAGACAAACATTCTTTATCAATACTTAAATAACAAAACTAACTTCTATTGGAGATTATTTAGGTAGATTTACTACATTTTACTGTCTCTTTATTGCAGATCAACATAAATGTATTTATTTGAGGTTCTCCATTTTACTGCCTCATTATTGCAAAACATCACTTATTGGAAGAGCTTCCAGATCAGCATTTGATTAAGCAAAATCAGCATGTTTTGGGCTAGGCGTTTTGTATTAAAACTCACATCAACCACTCTGGCAAAGGATAAGAGCTTGTAAGGGTTTTATTTAAAAAACCTGGACGCTACATTATTTACTTCAGCTTTCATGATGCCATTACTGTACCCTATTTACACATATGGGTAGACAGATGCAGTACATTATCTTCTACTAAAGTACTGTATTTATTTTAATCAGTTTATGACTCTTGTGTGTTCCCTTTGCTTTTCCATTACCTTTTCCACAAAAATATTTGAAATGTAAGAGTTCTACAATATCTTTTAACTGGTAGCCCTAAGTGCTGTGTATCTAGAAGCATTTTGAATGGTTGATGGTACTTTTGAATCAACTAGAGCATATGAGCAATCTCCCTTTTTCTGCCAAAGAAGACTTTATTTCATCTAGAAATACATTCCTTGCTGTTATCTAGTGCTATCCAGCCCTAACTGTATATTTGCTAACAAAACTTCAGTTATTATTACTATTTAGCATATGACGTACAATGTCGGGGAAATCTACAAACGCTGGACACACAATGTAGTTCTGACAGCCTGAATTGCTAGCTCATTCTGCTCAGCACCTGTGTGCCTAATCTTGGTGCACCCCAAGGGGGGGAAACTAGCTTACACCAGCTGACTAGTAGTGCTTAGGTTGCTGGCTCTTCTGGGTTCCTCTGCTAGTCTCGCCTTCCTCGTGTTGTGTAGCCTTGTGTCCAGCCAGGTCCAGCCCTGACTTTCGCTTCCTGCACACACAGACGGAGCTAGGCTTTTCTCACCAAAGTGCTACCATTTATCTACTTGCATGCTTTCGAACTGCTGGATGGGGAGTGAGCAGAAGGGGCTCATCCCGTCTCATGGAACTGGGTTCAAACTGTTGGAGTGCAGACTATTTCTGGCCAGCAGTTCCAGTGTCATTAAGCCACTGTGCCATGTCTGGAAGTAAGCTTTAGTTATTTAATATCGGAAAACCTGGAATTGTTTCCAGAACCGAAAATCTTAATTATGGGCATCTGAAGTAGTCTTACAGTACTTTGTTCTAAAGTTAAACATTTTGTTTTTAATGGGGGGAAAAGTTAAAATAAGTTTGCAGTGGCACAAGGCTATGCCATCTTTAGTCTGACATAGAGACAACAATGCTGTGCTTTCATTGCACTAAGCCATCCTGTTTTGCTGCGGTTTGGATTAAAATATTAGGCAAATCTATCATTGCTTGTACATTAGCAATAGCAATAGTGTTTAAGCTTATATACTGCCCCAGAGTACTTTGCAACACTCTCTGGGTAATTTACAATGTAAGCATTTTGCTTTCAGCAATCTGGGTCCTCAATTTACCAACAGTGGAATAATGGAAAGCTGAGTCAGCTTGAGCCTCATCAGGATTGAACTGCAGGCTGTGAGCAGAGTTTGTCTGCAATATTGCACTTTAACCATTGTGTCATCAGGGCTTCTTATAGCCTACTAGCTTATATATTCATTTAAAGCTTAGTGTTTTTGATAGCCCATCAATTTTGTTTATTTAACAAATCATGGTTAAGCAAGCAATGACTTGGCATGTGTAAATCTGGTCACTTTTTACTCAGTTTTGCTGCATTTTTTTATTTATTCAGGTTTTAAAGCTGCACATTTCATTGATTCTGAATAGCTCTTTTGTCTTTTCCTTATTTTGCAATAATATAGAGAATCTTTAAACTTGAAACAGGAAGTTGTTTAAGACAACTTTACTGATGTTGATAGCATTCTATTCAATGTTTTCCTGTTTTTGTTTTTTGTTTTTGCATTTAGGAACACTGCATTAAGAAAAATGTTTCAGGCATCACTTTTTTTTGCAAGTTTAGTGGCCCCCAAACAGACTGTGTGTCCTTAGAGAGATTGTTTTCTTCATTAACTTTGCAATTTTATATTCTGTGCACATTGAATTATTTGTAATAGTAATAGTGTGACTTTTAGAAAGGCACACAGGAGGCTTATTATTATAATTAATAATTCCATCACATGTAAATTTGCAATCATTATAATAATAAAAAACTATATTAATGAGCTACCAAAGGAGAATAGTTTGCAAAGATATGTATAGCTGAATGAACCCCAAGAGATAAACAAAGTTGGCTGGTAAATAAACGGATAGCGATGACCACTGACTAGAGAGAAAAGGTCCAGTTTTCTTAACTATTGCAACACAATATGGCATAGATTACTCTGATACTGCCTTGACAAAATGAGGATGCAAAAGATGTGAATTAACAAGGAAAGATGGTATGGTGAGGTACAGTATATACAACACCGACAGTACCTTTCCTGGTTCTTTTCACCTGATCAGTCTTTGTTAGGAGAAATACATTCAATGGAACTTCTGCCCTTTCTAATGTCCTGAGGCAGGATGAGAATAACCAATTACTTGCACTCTCTCATCTGCTGTTCCTCATTTTATGTCACAGGTCACATGTACTTAGAACTAAGTAAATAGAGATATAATCCATCCAAAGCAAGAAGAAGCTATAATTTGTCTTAAAGTCCAATCTGCTAGAAATTGTTTTCTGAAGAAGGGTGGTAAGAACTGACAATGCTGTCTACTATTGATTCTCTTCTATGTACTTTGTCCTGAGTGAGTGTGCTCATTGAGTCAAATCACCACTGGAATTATCTGCTGCTACCAAGTTGAACTCTCAACAATATCTTTGACTAAACCTCTGCAGGTATATATTTGGTTCTTTTCAAAAATTCTATATAAAGAATTGGTGCAAAACTAACACTGCTTGAGGTTACATAATTATAAGTATTAGACTGTGAATATTAGCTACAGGTGTTAATGGATAAATGGCTATTATTAATGAGTTTTAAGTGGAATCTAGGACAGCTATAAACCTTGTCGACTTTTCTCCCACAGAAAATATGTAATGGATTTTAATTACAGGACATTATGTTGTATAAGGTTCTTACAGTATACAGCCCTATACAGCTCATACAGCTCATTAGTATCAACTATCTAATTTTAAAATTAAATGAAATTATTGAAAAAACTATGCATTTCTCAAGCTACTTGCATTTCGACAAGCAGTTTTTGATTCTATCAGTTTCAACTGAAACTGTTCTGAAGTAATACATTGCCTTAGGACAGAAACACAAATGTTTACCAGAGTAAATGTATTTATTTATTATCAAATTTCTATACCACCCTTCTCCCCAAAGGGACCCAGGGTGTTATACAGCCAATAAAACAGACAATATACAATTACAAAAATTTAAAAACAATTAAAAGAAATATTTAAGGTGGTTAAAATTTTTTAAAAACCCAATATTAAAACCAATTTAAAACCAATTTTAAAATTAGCATTCAAAATAAAATTCCGCAGGGGGAAGGTGTGACTAGGCCAAACCGGCCTGATTAAAAAGATGTGTTTTACTGCATGGCGGAAAGCACGGAAGTCGAAGATAGTTCGAATCTTTGGGGGGAGGTTGTTCCAGAGGGTGGGTGCTGCCACAGAGAAGGCTCTTCCCCTCGGGGTTGCCAGCTGGCATTGTCTGGCCAATGGCACCCTGAGAAAGCCCTCTCTGTGGGAGCGTATCGGTCGGTGGGAGGTATTGGCTGGTAGAATGCGGTCCTGTAAATATCTGGTTCCTAAGCCATGGAATGCTTTAAAGGTGGTCACCAACACCTTGAAACGCACCCAGAAGCCCACTGGCAATCAGTGCAGCTCATGCGGGAAAGGGGACTCATGGGCACTGCCCTGGGTCCCCCAAATCCCCCACGCGGCCGCATTCTGTACCAGTTGAAGTTTACATAGATGGCCCTTAAAATGGAATGGAGGAAGATCATACACTTATGCAGATTATGTGCTGCATTATTCCTGACATATGACTGCTCAGAAAGAATTAGCTTGCGTCAAAGAAAAGAATAGCAAAGTCAATTGTTGGGCTGTTAAGAAATGTTGATTTTACATACATACATACACACATTGTATTTATAAAATAATATTCTTTATCTATCTTACAAATAAAATTGTGCTTTGTGCAGCTGAAAAGATGCTGACAACTATATGTATATGGTACTAGAAACCAAGTCCCTTTTTCAATCATCCTAATTACCAAGGTTCCAGCAGAATTTATCAGTCTTTCTGACATACAACCTGGTACCTTGATGATGTAATGGGATATCAGCTTTAATTTTTCTTTCGTATAAACCTTTGTGATTGCTTGCTTGATTTTTAAAGAAAATGAGTTAGGGGAAAAAATTAGATTTTTTGGAGATTTTTTTGTCAAGCATTCCAACATGATTTTATGCTGGCTTCTTTTTCAAGATGTGGCAGAAATGCAAAAAGAGAAAGAAGCTACTATTTGATCAGCTTCAATCTGCAAGGGAGATGATAACAAATCTTTTTGAAGTTGTTTTACCATCCTATAACAGCCATGCTTCTTAACACTGGAGTATCTACTTCTGCTGGTTCTAGGGTAGAAAAGTGAATGAATTACAATATAGCTAACTGCCTGACTGTCATCTATCTATCTATCCACCTGTTCGTCCATCCATCATCATTTTCCTACCTACCTACCTACCTACCTACCTACCTACCTACCTACCTACCTACCTACCTACCTCTGCATTTAGAGGATACATGCATTTTTGATACTTTTTTCAAAGCAGGAAAATGGTACTGTAAAAAGTGGAAATTTATTTTTTTTTTTATTTAACAAGATTTTTATATCGCGATTCTCCGGCAAGACTCAGGGCAGTGAACAGTCGAATAAAAACACAACATTTACAATTAAAAC
>JANHFO010001747.1:0-16624 GCA_032468095.1 Pareas carinatus
TGCCTGTAAGCCGCCCTGAGTCCTTCGGGAGAAGGGCGGGGTATAAATAAAATTATTTATTTATTTATTTATTTATGGAGGGAGAGAGAGGTGGGTGAGAGTGATGGAGGAAAAGAGAGAGAGACGCAGAGAGGGGGATACACACATAGAATGAGAGAGAGGGTGTAGAGGGAGAGAGAATGAGAGAGAGAGGTGGATAGAGAGAGAGGTGGGAGAATGATGGAGGAAGAGAGAGAGACAGAGAGGGGGAATGCACACACACAGAATGAGAGGGTGTAAAGAGAGAGAGAGAATGAGAGAGAGAGGTGGATGGAGAGAAAGGTGGGTGGGAGTAATGGAGGAAGAGAGAGGAGGGATACACACACATAGAATGAGAGAGAGCAGGGAGGGAGGGAGAGAGAATGAGAGAGAGGGGTGGAGGGAGGTAGAGAGAGGGGAGAGTGAGGTAAGAAGGAAGAGAGAGGAAGACACAGAGAGTTGGGGTAAGGTAAAATGGAGGCTTTTAAAAGACTGGGAGAGACCGAGTCTGCAGCTGCCACCCATGTTGGTGATTTCAAATGGGCTTGGGCAGTTCCGGGCAGGAAATTGTGTGCCCCCCAACCTCCCTCTCCCATGCCAAGGCTGTTTGTCTCAATCACGTGCCCTGCTGGTCAGGCATACTTTGAAAGGAAGAGCGTGGCCGAGCAAGGCAAAAGGAAAAGAAAAAAAACCCCGCTGGAAAAGTTTTCTGCAAATGAAGAGCGTGGCCGAGGAAGGCAAAAGGGGAACTCCTCTCCCCCTCACCCCCACTGGAGAAGTGCTCAGTCACTCCTGGTCTTAGAAGGGAGAGCTGGGAGGCTGAGCATGAGGGAGCGGAGGTGAGTTGGCTTGAGCTAAGCTTGACTTTGTGGTCCCCTCCGTTGCCTTACTTTGCTCCCTGAAGGGGGAGGCTTACCTGCTTGGGGCCTGACATAGTAGGCTTGTAAAAAAAAAGAAAACTGCAAAATTGCGGCCAATCCTCCCCCCTTTCAACTCCCTCCTCCTCTTCCCATTCCCTTTCTCCCCACACTCCATTATTTTGTAAATATTTTTAAAGTTCTTTGTTAGTTATTCAGGTTTATCTGTACACCACCAATTTCCCCCTTTCCCCTCCTGACTCCCTCCCCTTCTTCCCATTCCCTTCACCCCATATCCCATATTTTGTAAATATTGTTAAAGTTCAATGTTAAATTTTTATGTTATCTGTATACCGCCCTGAGTTCTTCGGGAGAAGAGAGGTATATAAATCTAAACAAACAAACAGGTAGAAATGAAAGATTTAGCAAGTGATGGATAGACGAATACACCCCAAAACTACTAAGAACTTAAAATATGCCCATATGTTTAGAGGGAAGAAAAGGACAAAGGGGACAGAAAAAAGTTAAAAGGAAATAGTGTAAGAAAGAGGTATTTTTCCATTTCTAAAAGTCTCTTTAGGGCTTGTCTCTTTCTTTGTTGATCACAATATCTCATCCCTAACTTAACCATTTCCTCTATGCGCACCAGGAAGCTATTTTCAGCTAAATCCAGTTGTACCTTGTCATTTGTTAACTCCATTTTGGCCAAATATTTTCTTTCTTATAATTTAAATCCAATCTTTATAATCCCAATTTTAATAATCAAAATCCATAGTTCAAATGTTCATAAGTCTCAAATAATTCAATCTTCAATTATCCAAATCTTTGAAGTTTTCCTCTCTCTTTTTTGTTCTCAGTCACACACTTTTATAATCTACCATCAATCTCCTTTGAGCCACTGCACATTCCGAACAGGATCCAAATCATACAGTCATTATGTTTGTTTCAAATAATTCATCAGAATCCACAAACAGAAAACATTAAAAGTTTGTCACCTTGCAGACGTCCTCCATTTTAAAACTCCTTCAAACTTCCTTCTTTGCTTGGCTCCCTTAATTTCAGTTGCCTTTTTTTAAACTCTTTTTGAGAGATATTTGTTTATTTTACTCTCTTTATCAGGCCCGCAGAGTCTTTGTTTAGTGGAGTATGGTAATAAATGAGTTCTTCTTACCAGACTAGATGTTTTTATCTTTTTATAGTTCTTTTTTGCTTCCGCCCTGGTGTTAGTTTTGGCATCTCTACACTCTTGCCTTTATGGCGCTGGATTAAAACAGAGGTGGACCTTTTATCTGTACTACAAAAACTACTTTTAAAAGATTGAAACAACACAAGGCTAGAGACTGGGAATACTTTTAACATTGGACAACGTTTTTAGTACACTGAAATATGTGAAGTAATAAGTTTAAAAGAAATTTAAGAACTGAAGATTTGTTTTAAAATAAAAAGAGACATCTAGTGGCCAGATTATAGAATACCGCCATCTATATTTAAAATGAGGAAATCTGTGCCAAAAATGACACAAAAAGAAACAATTTATTCAAGATATTGTATTAATAATGAAAGAGTTAATGAAAAAGCTGAATAAATTTATTAATGAAGCTATTGATAAACAGATTGAGTGCAGCAATGTAAACTTTGAAAAGATAAATTAAAAAATGCAAGATGTGATAGACAAAATGAATGAACAGCAAAATCTGAGTGGTAAAAGTGAACAGAAACGTGACAAAGTGTGAAAAAACAGATTAAAAGACCTTAAAGACTTTAAATAAAAAGGGAAAAACTCAGGGAATTTTTTCCCAAAAACAAGACTTAAAAATTAAAGATCTGAACTATAGAGGATTATTCCTAAGAAGAACTTCAGCAAGAGGGAACAACTTTAAACAACATCAACAAGGTTTTCTGGAAGCAAGGTGAAGGAAAACCAAAGATGGGGGTGGGAAATACGTGAACAGTCAAGGCATATGATGGACAGAATTTTACCCAAAAAGTTACTAAATGAAAGATACTAAATGAAATATGATAATAGGCAAAATGGATATTATGTGAAGGTATGAATAATAGACAGAATTAACTAGAATTGTTATAAAAAGTATAAACAATATGTGAAACTGAAATTTATTAGAATGAAATGTTATTAAAATAAACTTGTATTAATAATAATATATTATATTGTTACAAAGGGTTTTTCTTTTTTCTTTTTTTCCTTTTTTGAGTGGAACTGATGGCACAAATGTTATAAATAATGTATGAATCTGGAGGGCAAATTTTTAGAATTTAAATTAAATATTATAAAAGCTAGAATTGACACAGAAATAAGAGTACAATATAAGTTATTATTTGATTGAAATGTAACATCAAATGAAGGTTTTTATTGTGGAACTGTTATGAAATTAGAAAAAAATTAAGTGAAATATGATAAAAGAGAAATAACTGTTGTAATTAAATTTAAATCAAAAGTGATTAAAGCTTAATTTAGGCAGTAATGAAAGACACAGTTAAACTTAAATTGATGGTATAAATGTTATGTAATGTAGGAAAAGAGAAAGGAAAATCTTTTTAAACAGATAGAAGAATGTGAAAACTTAAAAGATGATTAGGATGTATACTTAAACTTTTGATGTGGAAATCTAACTTAGGAACTGTGACTGTTATTATTTGACCTGCAGAAGGGACACTGTTATCTTTTGATATTTTTTATATAAACAAGGGGAAAATAGAAGAATATGGAAATCTAACTGATGAATAAGATGTGCATTCAGAATTTTGACTGTTGAAACTTAAACTAGATAATGTGATTATCTTAACTTTTACCATGGAGGGGAAATATTAAAATGACTAATTGTAAACTCACTCGACTGATGTTTGTTGAAATATTTATTATGTTTTTTTAATTTTATAAATAAACAAACATTTTATTCTAAAAAAAACTACTGGAAAACAAATATATAGCCCAAATTATTCATTGGGTCAAAGATACGATGTTACTTTCATTCTATTAATGAAATTTCTATAGACAAAGATTATGCATGGACAATTACAGTAAAATATTTTTTATTGAAACTGTTAGGTGAATTATTTCACATATTTGTATCCATATATTCACGGTCTTATAGGTACAATTTATCTTGTTGTAATTGAATTTTTGTATTTTCCTAATGTTATGTTTTAAACTTTTTTCTCCATTTTACTACATTAAACAAAATAAAGAGCATGTGTTTGTGTGTATATTTATTATACCAATAGCAATCACACTTAGACTTATACACATTTCTCCATACTGTTTTACTGCACTCTCCACATGGTTTAAAGAATCAATATATTGCCCCCAACAATCTGAGTCTGCATTTTATTGACCTTGGAAGGATGGAAGACTGAGTTAACCATGAGTTGGTCAAGATTGAACTCCTGGCAGTGGGCAGAGTTCGTCTGCAATTCTGCATTCTAACCACTACACCATCTTGGCTCATACCTCTCCAAAACATTCAATGTTTACATCATTGTACATGGACTAGGATATATCCATATCCATGTACTGAGAACACTTTTGTTCCTGTAATTCTTTTCGAGGTTCTCATCAAACTCTGTCGAGCAACAACATTCTGATCTCTTCCTTCCTTTGTACCAGTGACTCTTCCTTCAGATATTTAGTTGTGATGCAGTCCTCATTCAATCTCTCTGTATAACCAAACCACTGTAATATACTTCATAACAGAAGAAATAAGCACTTGTATGCAATTGAAAGAAATGAAATAGTCTCAGATACCTTTGTATGCATTTTCATAATTATAGTGAAAGCTCACTTACCTTAACGACAACATTAAAAAAAATGTAAGAACAAAGAATAAGTACTGTAAACATTTTTTATCCAACTTGGCAGAATTGCTACCATTCTTAGAAAAATGAGGAATATTTGAGCATATATAATAATTTTTCCCTGTATAGCATTGTTAAAGGCCACCTTAATCTATGAATACTGAATTGTTTAGAGGCAAGATGTTAAGGTTAATGTCAATCTATCGATGCATTGCATACTATTCAGAATCCTTAACTAAACCATAATTCACAATCACTCCCACTTAGGGACTGATGTCTGCTAGACAGTATGTCTTTCCATCTGGGTTCTTTTCCGTAATAGCAGCTGCATATAACTAACAAGTGCATCATGAACTCTTTTTCATGGAGCGATTCAAAAACAAAACAAGTGCCAAAACAGAAAGTGCAAGAAATCTGGGCCAGATATTCCATTGGGAATAAAGCTCAGTAGCTATGTTCCAGAAGGTTTTTTCAGAGTCTAGATCAACTTTAGTTTTAGCTGCTCCCCCTATTGGAATTTGAGGAATACTGATACCTTCGGCTATATTTCATTTATTCCCAAAGCACAGAATCACTAGAAGACCTTTAAGAGTATTTAGTTCAAATTAACCTAAGTTATACCAAAAAGCATCCGCAGAAGCAGCTCTTATCCCATCTTCCCTAAGAATCTGTGCCTGAAAGTAGCATCATGTTTCCTTAGACCTTAGAACTATTGCAGTTGCCAGGCAACACAGCAACACCTGTCTTTCTGGATGCAGTTACCAGGGCAACAACATCCTGTCTTTCCGAATACCATCCTGTAATGTGGAAACTGCCGTTTCCATAGTAATCTTTCTGACCTAATTAATTCTTGTGTGATTTAATTGTATTTCAATGCTGACATTTGTTGGTTCGTTGTTTCCAAAAGCCTTCTCCTTCAAGCCACCTCTTTCCCAGCTCAAGATGCAGCTTCCCCACTCACAGACTCAAGGCGTAAGAGAGCTGCAGAAGCGGCAAGCAAAGCAGGTGTTTGGGAAGTAGTTACCCAGGCAACAGGACCAGGGCGTTCCGGAGGTGGTTGCTATGGAGAACTGGATGCTGACGAAGGCTTGGGAGACTGAGAAGACAAATTGCCCTCATCATTATCTCCAGGCTTGTCAATCATACATATTCACTTATTTACCTCCGAGAGGCAAGCAGCACTAGGAGCAAAGAGCAAAAGGAGATCGGGTGTGTGCTCAAGGCAGAAACGGTGCCAGTGTTAAACTTCACGCCAGGAGAAACAGTCACCATCCAGGATGGCAACCATCACCTGCAACCGGTTTACAGAAGAATATCAGCTCTTTGAAGAGCTGGGGAAGTAAGTTTGAGAGAGATCTGGGGGAAAACAACAACTGTATTTAATCTGATAGGAAATGTTGGGTTGTGCAGAAATGGGGATGGTTAGAAACGTTGGTCAGACTAAGTGCAGTTTGTATGTCAAGGCGAAGGCAAGGCAATGGTGTGAACAACAGCCACAAACTCATAGAAAAGCAGGGAAATGCAAGCACTAAAAGCAGAAAGAGTACACTAGGAAGAGAAAAGAAATCAGGGAGTTGGCAAACATTAGCAGCCTGCTGTTAAAATTAAGGCAGTGGAAATAAGCATGGGAAGGTTACAACTGCTTGCTGACACTGTTCACTTATTGGAAGCAGGGACATATGCTTGTTGGTTACAGCCTGTAGTTCTGAGCTGTCCCAGTTGGAGAGGACAAGGGGTCTATGTTCCTGTATAATAATTCTGCATTGTTGTGAATTCACGTTGAGAAGTTTATGCTTCATTTGTCTAGCAAGAGCAACTTCCCAAGGATGGCACACTCTTCCCTGGGAATGGCATGCATCCGTCCCATTGCTTATTTCTAAAACCCTATTTCTTGTGCGATAATGATACAGTCGCCTTGAAATCTCTGGGTAATAGCACCCAAGTCAGTGCAAGAGAGCGTGCTGTTTGGGTGCTGCAATGTTGCAACAAACAGATGGATCTATGTTTAATTTTGCAAATTTCCTGCCACGTTTTTGCATACACAATTGCACAAGCTTCTGTTTTACTGTTAGTTTGCACATGTGTTTGTCCAAGCATATATCTGTGTGCATAAGAATATGTGTTAGTTTGTATTACAATATTGTTTACTCTCGGTGAAGCAAGTACAAAGTCACTTTAATTAAATCTCTGGAAAGCCAATCAAGAGCTATGTATACCTTTAGAGAGACAGTGTTTGGAATTATATGTATTTCATTTTTTATAATGCATTTATGTAATATTTTCAATACTGGCAGGAGTTCTGACCCTGTAAATGATGCCTGAATATTTGTGTACTTTTTTTGGAATTGTGTATGTATTCTCTGGTGTATTTGCTATCCTCACTGTGCGTCTGTAAATGTATTCCTTTGTTTCAACTTCTCTGTTGTATGTTTGCATTTTTTTTGTATTTGCAAAATATTATGGAAATACGCATTTTGATTTGAATATTTGGATGCATCTGTTTAATGGCATTACTGTTTCTCTAAGAACACACGTTGCTACTTTGCATCCATATGTGAATTTGTGTGAAAGTACTTAGGTATATGCAATTATACAACAAACCAAACTGGGGAAAAAATATTTAGGGCAAAAATGCATCGTAAAGAGGAGAGGGCATTTAATTCCTTTATTAGCACATGTAAATGTAAATAAAGGACAAAGTGTGTCAAATTCAATAAAAGTCAACTTTGTAAAAGTTGATAAAATTGAATGGTTTACATGTTACTGGTTACATGTTTTTCCAAACCTTATTCACATACATTTTCAGTGGTTAAATCATGCATGGGTGGTTGGTAGATGAGCAGGTCTCTGCAATAAATGGAGACATATGTTTCATTCCAATCCTTAACAAGCATTCTTAAACATTTTCTTCTTTAAAAAGTCAAGCTCAGTTTGTCGGCTGATTTCTAAAATGTGACTTAACACTCCTATAGGATATCACTTGAAAGGGTGATTTGGACAGGAATTCTGCACAAATGTACACAAGAGTATGTGTGGGAGAGCATATGGAGCATGGCTCAGAAAGAAAAAAAAGTGGACAGAATTTTGAGTTCTGCAATAGTGATTCAAAAAGTTGTGTTCTTCAGTGGCCACCAAAGTGTCATTACTATTTATGTTTTGTTTTCTCTCTCTTTCTGCTTGGATCCTCATTCACACTCTATTAGTTCACTTAGGAAGATATATATATATAACAGGGTGTGGTGTAGCTTCCATTTTTCTCTTCCTTTACTCTAGCACAGGTTGGGGATGGAGAAGCAAAAGAAGAATGTTATTGCCATGGAAGATCCCAGGAATGGGCCAATGTTTTCATGGCAATGAAGTGTTGCTGTTTATGATGTGTTTGGAGGGTGGAAGACTCTATCTTTGCAGATCTGCACCTAAATACGATGCATCAATTGCCCTGAATACCTCATAGTTGTTTGGTCTTGTTAATGTCATCTAGCTATTCATTCACATGTTATTCAATCTTATTGCAAATGCCCGAATCCTTAGCAAGAAACACCAAACCAATAGAATTTTGTGGAGGGAATTCACTTAACTTGAAGCAAGCTTGTGGAATTGTCCTGCGATATCCAAATCTTCAAGATGATATCATATGTAGGGCATTACTAGACACTGTCGTCTGTAAAATGCTCGAATTATGTATATACACTTTGAATGCATATCCATATGCATCTGTATTGGTTATAAACCAAGGATCCTCTGTTGTGTAATGTGTAACAAGAAAATATTTAAGGAACTAAGGAATTAGGATTTAATTTTGGATGAGCCATCATTGGCATTATATACATTATATTTACTTTTTGGGAAATATCCAATGTCATGATCTCCTCATATTATTTAAAATATGTAAAAAAAATATTTGGGGGGAAAATATGTTTTACTTTTACACCATAATGAGCTTCGAAATCCCGCTAGAATTAAGATGGAAACCTAGTCCTATAGTCAAGTAGATGGACTTGGCTGTGTTATTCTCGCATGACATTCTTTTCACTTGGATGTTTATAAGATTGGTTCATCCCTCACTGGTGTCAATGGGGGCTGTGGAAGGGAGCAAATGATGTAATTTACGCAATACCTGATGCTGTGCCTCTTACATACTTGGAATATGTCATGCAAGCATGCAACGTGGAACATGCGTCATGATGTCACAATGCTTCTCCTCTCATTTTGATGAAACTTAGCTACCGTGGATGCCTATGACATAATTGGCTCCAGGACAACTTTCCCTTACCAGCTGACCTTTATACTGGACCGCAATCCCCATAATTAACAAACAGCATGGTTAATATCCAGTATCTGCACGACATCAGGTTAGAGAAAATTGCCCTATAGTCAGTACAGTAGATATGTTAATTGGAATATGCTATATTTGCAGGGTGGTCAAAGAAGCTGGCAATGCAGCTCTTTATGTTATATAAGACTTCCTCAACACTTGACGTTGGGAAAGCAAAATAATGTTCTAAATTTATATTTGGCATGCTGGAAAGAAGGGGAAAAAACGGATTGAGTTAATATCTTCCCAGGCTCTTCTGCTGAACAAAGTATCATGGAAATATTTTCATTCAGTAATTTACATTTATAAATTGGCTATGTATTGAAGGATTGATCTAAATTAAAAAATAAACATTTCTATTTATCATCAATTCAAGATATGGGTTAATTAAAAGTTTTCCAATTATTTTTTATACGGCCAAAAGGGGGAAAAGGCTTTCTAAAGGAATCTCGAGAAAAGGTAAATTTGTTCACCGCTTTCTTTCTTTATAAAATGTCTTATGTTGGAGTCTTAATAACTGGAAAAGTTTCCAGTATACGCACCTTATACACATTGGTCTTGCATCAGATCCAAAAGGTATTATCTCAATGTTTTATGTAACAAAATTAAAGGTAGGCTTAAGTCAGAATGGATATAATGCTATTATTTACATGACTTTGTCAAATGCCTTTCAAGACAACATCGAAATAATTTTTAAGAATATTCTTTCAAGGCAATCACTCTTGCAAGTAAAAATTACCTATACTGTGTAAGAAATACAATTTCAAACAGACATTGTTCACAGAAAGATTAGGGAAAAAACAAGAGATGCATTGAATAAACATGATGCCTTGTTTTAAAAGCCAGAAAGGTGATCACAGCAAATACAAATCTCCTACAGATTAGCATGTAGTACTAAATTATATTAATAGCCCCACAGACACATGCTAGAAATCTCTCTCGCTAAATGAATTATTTACACTTTTAAAATCTTGCTTTTCTCTGATAAAGAGTCCCAGAGCAATGAGGAAAATATCCTCAGGTCAATAGGCTGTACTCAACAACTCATTGGATTCTTTCCAGCTGTAAATTTACAGCTTATTATAATATTGAAATACATTGCATTCATTTGCTCAACTATCTAGACTCCTACAAAATGAGTTCCCATGGCCCTAAAGCACAAACTCAGGATAATTAGAGAATTCTGAATACCCTATCATTAGTTACCAGCTGTTGCCACTAGCTAAGCTAATGTTCCTGACAGCAGTCTTTTCATACAGGAAATCAATAATAAATTTACTGTAAGGACATAAGGATCTTGCTAGATTGGGCAAAACCAGTCCAGGGTCTTGATTTCCATGGTGACTAACTTGGGTCTCATAAAATGCCATACAACAGCAGAAAACAGTAGTAATTCTTTTCTTGCTTTTTAAAATTAATTTATCCCTGCAAATGCTTCATTCATACTTCTGTGAGAATGCTCATGTGTTCTTATCACAACGCAAAAAAAAGGAATGAGGAACCGAAAGGTGTTGTGTGCCCAGTACAAATTTATACACTGCACATCAAATAAGGGGGAACAGTTGTTACTGGACAAAATTAGTTCAAATGATAATAAATCCCCAAATTTATTTAAATGTTATACTGCCAATTGTATAAAACCCATAGCAGCATACAATAAAATGAAAATATAACCATTAATAAAATATGTGCAAGAATACTAAAATGACAGCAACATTAAAATATCCATGGTAAGCTCATGCAGCAATCACATAATATCAAAACCAAAATTATGATCAATGTCACTATTCTAGCTTAAGAAACTAACCGATATCAGAAAGATGATATCAACAACCAAGGCTTCTGACTCACCCTTGGCCGCAGACTATCTCTCGGGGTTCCATCACCCATCCTCAAGAAAGGCCCTCGATAAAATGAAGGGCGATTGCTGTGAGAGGGGGGAATCCCGCAGTGCCCGGAGCTGAGCTACGGTGTACATAAATCTATTCAATAAGGCGTAAAATATGTACAATATATACAAAGGAGCTAAAAGTGGGGTGTGAGGGAGTGAGGCCAGGGCGTAAAGATATTCCCCACAGGGCTTTCAGTCCAGGGGACGATGTAAAGGACAGAAGTTAAAGTCCAGGTTCAGAGGCTCTCATTGGTCCATAGCAGGCTGTCCTGAAACTCCTTTCTCGAGGCGAGGTCGCTGTGCCCTGAGAGCGGAGGCACTGGGGCGCTGTCACCATTCCCAGATCCCACCACGCCAGTCCACAGCAGTTTATTCGAGGCAGACTGAATTAAAAGTTAGTTCAAAGTTCAGAGTGGCAGAGACCATCACCACCATCTTGGCTCCTCCGCTGCCCCATCTACTCACCCGGGGCAGCGACAGCCACTGTCTCCACTGCCATCCATCGCCATCGCAAACACAGAACACAACCAGCAGGGTCCAGGGCTCCAAGACCACCCCTCCTCCACTGTTCCACTGCTCGCCATTCCACTGGTCTCAGATGCACCGCCGGCTTTGGCTTCGGCCTTGGCTTCAGCCTCAATGGCCCTGCCTCGTTTGGGGAAGCACCCACTGTGCTAGCAGCAACTGCCGACCACCACTGTCGCTGCTGCCACTGACGCCATCCCCATCCACAAGGTGGAAACCGGCCATCAGTTTAGCGCGGGGGGGGAAAGTCCAGCAGCAGGCCAAAGCCCCCAGATGCTCTCTCCGTGGAGTCCTGATAAGTGAGGATTCACAGTGATAATTTGCGACACCAGCTTTCAACACCATAATGGTGTCGCTGTTACTGCCGGCTCCACACTCCTGGCGGTCTTCCCAGCCATCCTCTGCCGGCTTGCAATGCCTAAGAGCCTCAGAAGTCCCTCTATCAATAGAAGGAAAGTCCCCCTGGGGAACCCTGTGGCTAGGGCCAGCTAAAACTGGCCCCTACGCCCCCAAAAATCCATCTCCAACTTCCTCCAGCACCTGCGCGCTCCTATGCAAGCTCCTCCTTCACGACCATTTTTTCAATTAGAAGTCCCTTGCAACCTATATGAAGCCACTGGGCGAGATCATCCGTGGCTTTGGAGTGGAGTTCCATCAATACGCTGATGATACTCAGCCGTACATCTCCACCCCAGGCCGCTCCAACGATCCTGTGGAAGTGATGTCCCAGTGTCTTGAGGCCATGCGGCCCTGGATGAGGAGGAACAGGCTCAGACTCAACCCCTCCAAGACCAAGTGGCTGTGGCTTCCCGTGTCGCAATATAGTCAGTTGACGCCATCACTGGCTACATTGCCCCTGGTGGAAAGGGCTCGCAACTTGGGCATCCTCTTGGATACACAGCTGTCTTTGGAGGATCATATGACGGCCGTGGCCAGGGGGCTTTTTATCAAGTACGCTTGATATGCCAGTTGCGTACCTTTCTAGATCGGAACTCTCTATGCACAGTCACTCAAGCACTGATCATTTCCCGTTTGAATTACTGCAATGCTCTCTACATGGGGCTCCCCTTGAACTGCATCCGGAGACTTCAGTTGGTCCAGAATGTTGCTACGTGGGGGATTATGGGGGTCAGGGGTCGTACCCATGTGACCCCCCTCTTTCACGAACTGCACTGGCTTCCTGTGGTCTTCCGGATGCGTTTCAAGGTGTTGGCTACCATCTTCAAAGCACTCCATGGCTTAGGACCAAGGTATCTGCATGACCACTGTTCCTGACCAATATCTCTCACCGACCAGTCTGCTCCCACAGAGAGGGCCTCATCAGGGTGCCGTCAGTCAGGCAATGCTGGCTGGTGATCCCCAGGGGTAGAGCCTTCTCTGTGGTAGCACCGAGACTGTGGAACAAACTCCCCCCAGAGATACACACTATCTTGGATCTCCAGGTCTTTTGGTGTGCACTAAGACCCATTTCTTCATCCAGGCTGAGTTGTCTTGATTTCTCGCATGATTTTAGGCTGGTTTTAATTGGATTTTATTAATCTTAAATTGTTTTTAACTTTTAATCAGCCTGTATTTAATTATTTTAATTGTTTTTAACTTGTGAATATATATGTTTTTTATGGCTGTTCACTGTCCTGAGTTCTTCGGGAGTAGGGCGGTATATAAATTAAATTATAAATAAATAAATAAATAAATTCAGTTTTAGTTGAAAGTGAACAAGGCACTGTTGTTTAATGTTGGAGCCATTATAGAAAAATACACCTCTTTGGACTTTGAACATACTCACACATACCCACCCAATCTTATGGAAATGCTAGATCCTCAAGAGGTTTTCCAGCTATGCTCCAGTAGATCAATTCTAGTGGGAGAATGAAGTTCTGAGGATGTTGTAGGAGATGAGCAAGTGGACCATGAGGACATGGTTAAACACATCATCTTATTCATGTCAGGTGCAGGAAGTTGAGTTCAAAGCACTAGACATTTATTACATGCTATCCATACACAAGAATCTGATCTACTAATGGTCAAACCAAATTGGCCCTAGATAAGAATCAATGGAATTCATGGGGGACTGGACTTCAGACTATTGTGGTAAAGTAAGAACTCTCGACTGGTGATGTCTTTAACCTGCCCTTGAGCTCTGCCTGCTCATTCCTTACAGATACTTTACCACAAAACACAAATGGCTTTATAGGTCAAACCCAGCACTTTAAACTGCACTTGAAAGCCTAATGGCAGCCAATCACAAACACATAAACAATTTTATTTTGCACAAATTGTAGCTTTCCAGTGGTTTTCAAGGGCAGCTATAAGTAGCATGCTTTGCAGTAGTTTAATTGTGTGATAATGTGGGCATGAATTATTACTGTGGAATCTCCAAATTCAGGGCAAGGTTTTAAATGTTTTTTAAATGGTTTAGATATCAGTCTAGAAAGCAGAATATCATAAGTTCAAGTCCCACCTTAACCATGAAAGTCAACTGGGTGACTTTGAGCCAGTCATTCTCTCTCAGCCCAACTCACCTCATAGGGTTATTCTTGTGGGGAAAATAGAAGGAAAGTCTGTTGGATATGTTCGCCACATTGAGTTACTTGTAAAAATAATAAAGGCAGGATATAAATGAATAAGTAAATAATGTTTACACATACATACACACAGAGAGACTAAAATGGGGAAGAATATTCATTAGTCTACTAATACTAGTGCCTTAGCATAGTTTTTCTCACTGATAAAGTAACTCATCCCTTTGTTCATTTTGATAACATTTCCTTCACTTTTTCTAGCCCAACCTTTCACGATGCGTTAGCCACATCTATGCATGGTATTCCATATATAGTAGCTTTACATAAACGTGCACAGTTGGCTTAATTATTTCTGGCGTGTAATTTGTATCTTACACAACTGTCACACACTGTCTACCACAATCCCAAGATCAACCAGTTCAGACTCCATTTGTACACCTTTACACCAAGTTAATATATTTTGTCTCACTATATATTACACTGCTATCACTAAACAACTTTTTAAATTTCATGCCTGATTTACCCAATCTAAAGATATACCTTGGGATTTCATCACATTTGTTTAATAATTTAGGTCATCAGGAAACCTGATTACTTTTCATCCTTCTCTTTAGTTAATTGTGAACCACTTTAAAATTCTCCTCCAAATATTGAGCTGAATGTTTTCTTTGCTAGACACTAATAATTTCCCTGACTCTTCAGAGTAGTCACCATGGGCTAATGCCCAATCCTAGAAAGTACTTTGGTTCCCATCAGAACAGACCTGAAAGAAGACAATTTTCAAATGGAAAAAGAATAGCGTGGAATTGTTTTTTTTCTAGTAGAAAGCAGCACATGAAAACAGCTGCTGAAGCACTTTGACATGTTGTACTTCCAAACCCACATTCAGAAGCTTGGCAACCTGCCCTACTTGAACTAGGCAATAGGGGTCTTTGAATACAAGTTGTTTATCTGTCTGTAGCCTCCTGTTTAATACTGTTGAACATGCAGCATTCAAGAAAACTAATTATCTTAGGTTAGTATAGATGATCAGAGAGTTCTGCTTATTGTTTACTTATATGTCATTGCAGATTTTGACATCTGTTAGCATATGCTGTGAGCTTCTTCTGTTAGCTAACAGCAATCCTAAACAGTTCTGTGTAGCCAATGACATATTCCCCTTAATGTTTCTATTCCCAGGTAGGACAATTCTCTTTTTCTCTGTAAATAATTGAGCTGAGCATACTTTAAAATGATTAGGATACCTTAACATCGTGTTATGCAGTACTTCTTTTTTTCAGCCATATATTTTTTCAGGTTTCTATGTGAGCCTAAAAAGGGGAAGGGGGTGCTGCTTTAAGGAGTTGACTCATTAAAATTAATGCAACTCATAAACTCTGCAAAAGTCTGAAAAAAAATAGAAGATGCTTCAACAATTAGCAGAGTGGTGCTTTTCTTGCATTCAGGCAAGAGCCAAAGTCCTTTTCCCTCCAAATCATTTTCAAAGTAAGCGTGGCCCTGGTAAATTGGAATATAGAAATGTACTGTCCCAAAGGTCTAGTCCAACCTAGTGAATTCTGGATCCTAATAACTGTGCTGAGATTCAGATGCAAACATTTCATCTTAGTTTCTGCCTCAGAGCTTTCCTTTCCTGCACAGAAGGAAAAAAAGAACAGTTATCTCTCAAGGACACTTCAATACATAGTAGTATAACAAGTTTAATAAATAAAATTAGAAAGAAGACAACAAAACCTGGTTAATGATTCCAACTCAATGCACACCGATTCCCTTTCCCTACTTCCTCGCCTTTCATCTTTCCTTTATACAATGACTCAGGGGCACTACCTACATTCAGCAAAAACTGATTCTCACAATCATTTTAGAACACGGTCTTAGTTTTCTCCCATGCCAACGCATTAGTACCTGTACAATCCTGTTTGGCAGGCATGTTGATGTACCTTCCTGCCCACCTTTACTCTTCTGTGCTGTGAAATCACTTGGTTTGTTGTTGTTTTAGTGCTGTACCACATGTTGTCATCTGGAATTGGGAGAAAATGGGTAAATGGGGTGCCAGAAGAGATGGAGAGATGAGAGAAGAGCAGGATTTCTGTGTGTAATAACCAATTTCTGCAAACTGGCTAGATAATAGCCTCGCCAAGATTGCTAGCTTTGCTCAGAAAGTTTTTGTGAAGATCTTTATCAAAAGCTTTATAAAAGTTCAATCAACCTCTCCTGGCTCACCACTTGCTTACTGAGACTCTCACAAATAAAGCTCAATGGGGAATGAGACAGGAGTCGCCTTTACACTGTTTACCATTACTCATGTTTGTCACAGGAATTAAAATAAATGAACAGAGACAAGCTCCTTTAATCTGGTTTCATGTTTGGATACGCTTAAAAAAAGAGAGAGAAAGAAAACCAAGGATCTTGGTTCTTTCTACTCGAAACATGATCATGGGCACAAGGTTACTCTTGTACTTACAATTTGAATTATATTTTTTTTTCCTGGCCGTGTCTTTGTTTGAACTTACTTCATGCAGAAAATTATTTATGTCATTTTAAAACACACAATGGATTACTATGGATTTCAGTAATTTAGATATTATTTGTAAGAAAAAGGGGAAAATCTATTTTAAGTTCCACATAAAATTATATATATATATATATATATGTTAAATGATTTTTGCTGACATGTAGTTAAAAA
>JANHFO010001747.1:16894-30213 GCA_032468095.1 Pareas carinatus
ACCCCAGAACTACATACCTGTACCCGTGAAAATCTACGAAAACAAATATATATATATATATATATATATTAAATATCAATCAACTCCCTAAAAATAAAAAGCCATGATCAGTACTTTCTAACAAGGGAAAGTTTAATTGTGCAAAATGCTATGCATTTGCTCATTATTATATACAAAGAACTTTGCAATAATTTAAAAGTCTAGGTCAAAGACAATGTTTACATTACTGGTATGGCCATGCTTTGTAGGTGATTGTATGCATTCATTTTATTATTTTAGTGATAGCATCTGCCCCTCTGATTTTGAACCTGCCACCTCACTGTGATTTGATTGCGCAAAACCACCAAGTGTGAGAGTTGAATTTCTTTCTCTGGGCAACGCAGACTGGTAGAATTAAGCATCAGAGAAAAAGTGACAACATATTACTCAGTGCAATACCTCCTGGCAATGAAGTGGGAGTATCTATTCCCATTCCCCCACAGCATGAGAAGGCAACCTTTCCAGAATTCACTGTTTCCCCATTCCTCAAATTTGACAATATGGCCAAAGTCCCAGCAGCCTCTTTCCATTGGCAAAATGAGAAAACTGGCTTCTTCTGTTAAGACTGTGGAACCAAAGAATGGAGAGGAGCTGATATTTAAAGAAAAAAAACAGATCGTTTGTTCCTAATAATTGTCATAATGTGCTCAGTCACTCAGCCCCTACTTAGAAATAGGAGGACAAAGGAAGAGAATGAAGAATATAGAAAGGAATGGATAAACAAACTGGAGGGGATTGAAGCAGGGGAAAGAGGGGAGGAAGAGAGAGAGAGAGAAAGAAAAGGAATAGAATAACTCTTGCTGAGTTCTTGGAATCCACCCCCACTGGCAGGTGAAAGAAAAGGCTGAGTGAAATTATCATGAGGCACCATATAATCAGGCACCTCATTCCAGAGATGTGGGGGGAAAAGAGAGATCTGCTTAAAAATAAGAAGAAAAAGAATATTCCCAACCCACACTTCTTGCTAGCAAAGAGATAAACTCTTAAAATGGTTTTATGGAGGAGGAGTGCAAAGGAGGCAGGCAGCCAGCCTCCGAGCCAACAAATGAAGTGTGAACAGGGGAGTAGAAAATGGTCTTCGCTTCCAAAATGCCGCTTTGACAAGGATCTGCCAACTCTCAGAGTCTGAAAGCAAAAGGAAGCCCCTGTCTTCCCTTCGCAAGAAAGAAATAATTAATAAGAAGGACAGCAAAGTTTATTGATAAAAGCATTAGACTGAGCAAAGTAAACTAGAGCAGAGTTCAAATCACAATAGCCCTTTACCCTCTCAAATGTTTGGAATACAGCTCCAGTTCCCCAAGGAAGTTGGGATCTTTGCGCCTTTCCCACCTGTCCTTGGGTTGGCAAAATATGATACCAGCATTTGTCTCTTCCCTCTGTTTTAAATTATTGCAGCGAAGATCATCAGTGACAATGCACAGCAGATTTTAACTGCCCTGATGCAGTTCTTCAAGGATTAGAAACAAAGTAAAAGAATTCTATTTAACATAAGTATCATTTAAGCCTATTTTTATTTCCCATGTTTTTCTGCAGAATATGCTGAGGTTTAGCAGACTGTGGCTGACCTCAAAAAAGTTAAACAGGGTTAACCTGGCTAGTGTTTGGATGGATGGCCCCCAGGAAATTTGGTGTAGACTAACATGGAAGTTGAAAAGCAGTAGCCTGGAAACAAGGCAATGGCAAACCCCATCCATCTCTTTTTTGGGAAAATCACATGAGTGTTACCAGGAGCCAAGTGTGTCATAAAAGTTGACCTCATCTGTCAATCCATGCTCAAGGATGCATAATAGATAAGAAAGCTGTTTGGCTGAAATTCACACAGTGCATTACCATGATGATATCAATGAACCAGAATGGGTTGTGTTCATACAATATGAGCGCCTAAATAAATCATACAATGACCTAGTTCACACAACATGTTAAGGCAATGGGTGTCTTCTCCCGGTTGAGTCTAATGAATTGTGCAAACTCAACTAATCTGTGCAAGATTCATTTTATTGCCAACGAGGGGGAAATGTACCTGTTTCAGCCTTTGAATTCCCCTTTGTAAGGGAGTTGTCTTACTCAGAACTATCTTCATCTAAAATTAAGGAGAGGGAAAAAAAACCTTTTCCTTATTGCTATTACTACGTTCTCCTTTTGCTCTGAATCCTGGAAGGAGTCTTATAATATGGGGGGGGGAATTAGATGGAATGTTCTTGTCATGCCAGAACTTAAATATCTTCCCATCTGAATATGGAAAGGACAAGGCTGGTGGGCCATAGGCAGTATAAAAAACAAGGAACTCAACCAAAGAACATGAGGATAAGTGTCGCCAGATGTGATTGGATTAAGAAAATAAAGAATCAGGACTTGCTTTACTATGCAAGGCATGTAGGAAGCGTTTATTTCATGTAAGCTATCCTGGGAACATAGTAAAAAGAAATGCCCAAAGAATAATTGAACAGGAAGAAATGATTGCATTGTTTCTCCAGAGTGAAGAATTGCCTCTCTTGGTCCTCTTTGAGCTTGCTTGCTTGCTTTCAGATGTTTCATTACCCAAACTAGATAACATCTTCAATGCTCAGTTACCTAGTTTGGGTAATGAAATGTGTGCAAAAAAAAGCAAGCCAAAGACCCCTCATTTCAGTCCTGAGCTACAAATATTCTCCTTTGTTAGTTACCTCTCTTCCTAGAGGCATTTTGGAGGATATATTTAGTGTTGTAGCCTCAATTGAGAATGCGATAAAGCAGTCAGTCAGGACCAGGAAGTGGTCACCTCAGGGAGAATTTGAGCTTTCTAAAAGGGCTACAAAACGTTAGTTGTTCACTGTAATTCTATTGCATGTGAAAAGGGTGGAGCTTGTGGAAAAAAATTGCTTTGCATGGATGTCAAACTAATTTGGACAACACTGGGCATATGTCTTGGGAAGGAAAAGGAATAAAATATGCCACATCTTGCTTTAGAAGAGTTTCTTTAGGTCTTCCTCATACCCTAGAAATGAGATCTTGCTGAATATGCTGATCAGTGCATAACCAACACCTTCCCCATCCATAGGGAGCACTTCAGAAGACTTTTGGGACTCAGTCCTGAGCATTAAATGGCCTCAACCCTCAAAATGCTGCTGTTCGTTCTCCTGTGAGGTCAATTCTTGTCACATTGTTCTCTTAAGAGATTGTTCAGTGGAGCAAGGAGGCAGATGAGATGACCTATAAAGTATCTTCTAACTAAGCATTATTCTCACAGCATCACATAAATATTTAGTTTCCTAATGCTTCTCTCAGGTCTGGTAACATGGAACTGAATCATCTGGTACAGAACATTCAAGCCCATTTTTCACATCAGGCTTATGGGAGGCGTGAATGCCCACATAAATCAGTTCCATTTTTCTCCCAGTGGGCAGGGGTGACGACATGCACTTCTTCGGGAGAAAATATACAGAAAAAAGGAACTTGGAGAGGAGTAGGTACGAAGGAGAGACTTTATGTAAATTTGCCCCAAACTTAGCAGATATCCATTGGGATTTCTTCTCTCTGCAAATAGCTCCTTAAGAAGAGGACAGTCCCTTAGGAATATGGGAGGAATAGTCTCTGAGGAGAAAACTATTCACTTCCCATTCCTTTAGCTCCACGTTTGCTGCAATTTCAAAAAGAGGCAGCCTTCTTCAAAATATATTGTCACATGATAAAAATAAGGATGTATATCTTGTTAGATCCTTTAATTCTCATCCTTTCCATGGACTGTTTTACTGTATCTGTGTTCATATCAAAAGAGGCCCAGGGAAATTATTCGAGAAGGAGGAGAAAGGATAAGTAGAAGAACATACAGTATTCACCCTCAACTGCAAGCATGTCTGAATGCCAACCGAGACACCTCACCCACTCAACCACCTACATGCAAATTAAAATATGAACACAGTGAATACCTGTCACAGAACACAGCTCTTCACACAATATGCTCTTACATACACATCCTTCTGGCTACTTCCGGAACATGTACACACACACACCATTTTAAAAGAGACAGTTCTGTTCCTGTCTATATAGGCTCTAGCTGTAACTTGTCATTCACCAGCTTTAAAAGGCTGGTTTCATTAATCGTTTCATCCCATCTTGCTGGGAGTTGACATGATTCACACCAGGTATAAATGAGCTGAAGTTTTAAGCAGAACTCTCCAATTTTAACACTAATTTGTTTTGAGGTGACAAAGGAGGCACTCACCAAAAGGGGGGAGGAAACTCCCAAGTGACTCAAAGCAATATTAAATGGGCTCCTAGGTTGGATAGAAAAGTGCATAAAGTACAGTTAGCGTATGAGATAGGACATTCAAAAACACTGAGTCAGATTGTATTATCTGTCTCTCTATCTCTCTATCTAATCTGCCATCTATCTATCCTCCAAGTCACTCTTAACTCCTGGCTACATCTTGGACAAATCCCTGCAGTTTTCGTGGCAAGATTTTCCTGCCTGCTTCCTAGGGCTGAAAAACTGATCTAGCTGGCTTTGTTCATAAGGCAGGGCTAGAACTCCCAATCTGCTGATTTATATCCAGGTATCTTAACTGCTACACCAAACTGGCCCTGATGTTTACAACACATGCTGATTTGTTTCCCCTGTTACTAAAACATTGACAAATCTTCAATGTAGGCCTCTAGCATCTATCCCGAATCTTATTTAAACTACAGTGGAATCTCCAGAAACTCCCTGGATCAAGATAGGACTGACCAAAAACTGTATGGAAGGACCTGTGCTGTTACTGTTGGCTCATCCGCTTCTTTTGTCCCCCTTTTTAAAAAGCAGCTGTGCCTCAGCCAATTGGAAAGACTATGCAGTAGAGATAGCTCTACTACAGTTTATGTTTCAGATAAATACATATGATTACCCCCAGTAGGTCTGCAGTGGTCAATTCCAAAAGTGAGTCAGGAGACAGTTTTACAAAGAGCCACCTGAACCAGAAAGGCAGTAAAAAAGAAACCCAGGTAGAATCTGCCCTAATATAATTTGGAGTTATATTTGTGGTAGATAGGAAATAGTTCAGTAACTGGAATTTTTTTCAACCCCATCCCTTTCTTCATAATCACTCTTGCCAAAGACACTCTAAGAATTGCCTTTGAAAGAAGAATTACTTTCAATTTAGGCAGATGCCCCCAACAATCTGACAAATAGCAATCAATCTGTTCAATGCCCATTAAAATAATGGTTCTGCTACTGCACATGTATTCCCCATATGTACACAAAGACTCACAAATCCTCATGTCTTAGTTGTTTATAAATAATGGGAATATAACCAAGAAAGGCCCACAGATCCTACTCCACTTACAGCCATTTTTAGTGGCCCTTCGAATTTACAACAGTACTTGAAAAAAACATGATTGTTTTTCAGACTTGTGACCATTGTAAGGTCCCTGTGGACACATGATCAAAATTCAGATGCTTGGCAACCGGCATGTATCTATGACTTGTAGTGTCTCGAAGTCATGTGATCACCTTTTGTGATCTTCTGAGAAGCAAAGTCAATGGGGAACCCGAATTCACTTAACTGCAGTAATTCACTTAATAATTGTGACAAGAAAGGTTGCAAAAAGTGGAAAACCCACTTAACAACAGTCTCACTTAGCAACAGAAATTTTGAACTCAATTATGGCCGTAAGTCAAAGAAAGCTTGTGCACATCTTTACACAGCAATGATCTGTCTCATGTCATGTTAGTAAGGTTTTTAACCCAGACTGTGGCAAGAGTTGGGAAAGTCTAGGTTATAAATGAACATTTCAACATCCTAAATCGCACATCCAACAAGAAGAATTGCATCCAATTCTAATTGGACATTCTTTGAACTGTTCAAGATACAAGACACAAAATCGTCTATGGTATCCACTTCATTTTAAAGTGAAAATAAATTTTCATAAAGGCAGCCTTCTTCTGGTTCACAGAATTAGGACATTTAAGCTTATTGTGGCAAGTTCATATACATACTGTAAGTTCATCTTAAATTAATTAATTTTCTTCCATTTCTTGTAAAAGTGGGTTATTGGTTTACAAAGTGCAACTGATTTCTACAATTGAGAATCTCTAAGGATAGCAGTCTCATCAGGAACAGACAGCCCAAACCACAAGTGCTGAATAAACTGCCAATGTCAACCCTTAAGTAAGCCTAATAACATAAAATTTTATTAAGGGATTAAAAGTAACTACATCAGAACTTAGTCCAAAATGGGGGGAAGTTACATGTATGTTTTTTAAAAAAATCTGTTGTTTTTAAAGTGAGATTATCTCATAATGTAACCTTTTCCTCAAAGCTATCTATTCAACCCAATCTTTTCCATCTTGCATTATTAAAAAATGCTTTGTACATATATTATCACCTCTTAGTGTCACCTGATTCTCTGCTGCCAAGTTAGAATAGAGTGAAAACGTTTTGTGTACATGTGTTTGCATTAAGGAAACTAATCAAAAATACATGAGAAAATCCATACCCTCTTTCAGCTCTACGAACGAGGCAAGGAAAAAACACTTCCAAAATCTCACCAAGAAACTGCAAACTGCAGGGACTTTGTCCAGGTAGTTGCCAGGAGTCAACATTGACTTGAAGGTACAAAGCAACAACAAAAATAACAACAAAAAGGATACGGAGCAAGAGCTTATCCTAGTATCAGATAGCCCCATTGCTGAGTTGAAGTGTTCTTCACTCAACAGAAAACATTAGTCTTCGATTTTGCTATCCCAATTGTCATTTCCTCCCTTGGCTTTCGTTTTCACTCTCCACTTGACTCCCTGCTAAACGCGCAATTGATTTTAGAAAGCTAGAGACAGATATCAAAGTTACACCAAACAGGTTAGGTTAAAAAAGTGGGAAGAATTGCTGGATTCCAGCTCCAAAACCTTCTGCAGGCCAAAGATGTACATTTCGAAATAAATATCCTGGTCTGAGTAAAATAAGAGAGCATCTTTGCTTCCATGGGAAGAATCAGTTCTTCGTTCAAACAATGAACATTATTTTGAGAAGCAGTTGTATCTCGGGAAGGGAACACGCCATCATTATAAGTGCTGCTGTGGAAGCACTATTATCTGTAGCATGAGATGGAGAAAATACAGGCCTTTGGAATTCTTTTCTTTCCAACTGAAAAGCCACTACAAATGGACTTCTTTCTTGAGCTGTTTTACCAGCATTTCCCTTGTCCCCTCTTCCCCTCTTATCCAGAGATGTTTCAGTCCAATTTCCAGTTGCCTCCGCTAAACAGCATGTCTTTTGGAATCTGTGACTTTTCAAATAAATCTCACAATTTCACCTTCATTAGCAGATAGTTCTAATTTTTCTAGGCTGAAGAGTTAGTCATTACTGTGAGCCTTTGCTTATTTTGGACATTGTAAAAGGCAGAGATAAACATTATTTCAGAATTGATTTATTAAATTTCTGCTTTTTCCATCTCTTAGAAATATCTACCCATTATATAATCTGATGGTTTATGCATAAACACCCTCCCCTTCTTTCCATATAACAATCCTAAATGTTATTACTTGAAACTATTAATTATCCAAGGGGACCATGTTTTCTGTTACATCCCCCTTAGAGTCCAGTTTCTTTGTCACCCAGAAGTAATTTGTTTTTGCAAACTTTAAAGTTAAGGGGTGTTGTTGTTTCCATCCCCTTGCATGGAAGAACCTAAACACATCCTTTTAAGAAAGAGCCTAATATAATTTGCATCGCCATGGCAACCAGTCTCCAGTCATTAAGGAGCCTCTACAAGTTTACAAAACCTGTGGTGGATGGGCTTATCTCTCTTCTATAAGAGTAGCATTGTTATACTTTTGCTTTGCTAAAAGCCTCTGCATGTTGTCGTTTTAGAATTATTGCACTAGAATGAAGTCTCTCTGGAAGAAATGTTTCCTCCTGGGTTGGGGCAGCCCTAAAGCCATGTGGGGAAATCTGTGATGTCATCCAATTTGCATAACCATGGAGACAGAAGAGACAAGGAGCTGTTATATACAGGAGCAGCTGTTTATCAGCTGTAGCTAATGTGTCACGCCCCAGTTACAGTGCACTTAATCTAAGCATGTCAGGCAGTAGGAGCCACTGCCATAAACAGCAGTAGGAGAAATCCTGAATAGGAAATGGAATCAGGGAAATGGATAATAGGAACTCGATGTATTACAGTCAGGTGGGGATTGGAACTAACATATCCCGATGGTGAAATTTAACATGGCACCGCAGGTGCACAGCAGCTGTAAAAGAACTGTAGCTCCAAAGAAATAGTGTGTGCAGTTGAAGCTTGAAAGCACTGGTGAACTCCTCTGGGAATTGAGTATCATCTTTGCTTCCACCCACCTGCCCTCCTACTCCAGCCAGGTACTGGTGCCTGCTAAGGAGAAATTGTCACAGAAAGATTCTCACTTCCTCCTCTCCGGCTGCTGGAAAAGCAGAGATGATTTAGACAAAAGCATCAGAGCGGAGGGTGGGGGAAAGGGAGCAGCGGATCCTTCATGGGGAAGAAATGAAATATGCTTTCTCCACTATTCAAATTAAACCTTTGGTCCTCTGAACATATGGAGTTTTAATAATCTGCATATTTCACTGGCAAAGAATAATGCCTAGCTTCCCACGGTGAAGAACAAGCAAGCGGATCACAGGCAGTGATGTACTGTGATTTCTTTCTTCTGCTCTCCCGTCCACAAATCCTGTTCACTTCCAGGTCTAGATGTCATGTGACCAGGAATGGTGGTTTCCAGCCAGGAACCTTTTTGTGAGGATTTGCTTCAATCCCTCAGCTTCAATGCACACATGCTACTTCTCATGTTCACACCCTGTTGGGTTCCTATTTGAAATAAGAATCATATTTACATGACCTCACCCTTGCACCATTGTAGGAAAATCAGTCACTCTTATTCATGGAGCTCGCTATAACGAGAAGCAGTAAGAAGCTTGTGATAGCGATAGCACTTAGATTTATATACCGTTTCACAGTGCTTTACAGCACTATCTAAGTTGTTTTCAGAGTCAGCCTATTGCCCTCAACAATCTGGGTCCTTGTTTTTCTGACTTTGGAAGGCTATAAGGTTGAATCAACCTTGAGTGTTAGGATCAAACTCCTGGCGATAAACTGAATTAACCTGCAGTACTGCATTCTAGCCACTGCACCAACATAGCTCTTGGTTGTTGATTATTGATTTTTACTGTTTTTCTGTATTGAATTGAATTGGAATAAAGAAGTCTTAGTAGAATGGAGAATTCTGATAGCTGGTATAGCAGATGTTCTGCATATGGATGTCTAGAATCAGTACCATTGTTTGATCACTAAAATAGAATCTGAGAGAGCCAAAGATGCGTTGAGATTCCAGGAAGACAATACTGCAAAATATGGTAGTTTAGATATGAAACTATAATTCTAACCGATTGTCATGGAGATTGAAAGTATAGGTAGTCCTTGACTTATGATTGGTTGCTTTGTGATTATTTAAAGTTATGACCTCCCCCCAAAAGGGACTTATGTCACTGTTTCAAAGTTTAAATATTGCCCCTCTCCCCATGATTCCACAGCCACATTTCAGGCACTCAGCAACTAGCCTCATGGATCCACCTCTGGACCTCTCTCCAGATGTGAGTTCAGAGGAGGAGGATGAGTTTGAGTTGGCAGAGGAAAGCATGGAACTCAGTGTTGGTTAGGATTGGGGCTTGGACAATGGAGAAGCCTTGGCTAGGTCAATGGGACAAGTGACAGGCTGAGCAAGATGAGCCACAGCTGTGACAAGTTGACCAGGAGTCTTCAGGTGAGGAATGAGAGCAGCTGCTTCCCATTAGCAGGGAGGAGGAGGTAGAGCCCACATCTCCTTCTGATTCAAGGACAGGTAGAACAGAGAGGAGACAGGTACAACATTGGTCAGTGAGACTACTCATGAGTCAAGTGTCGCCTACTTAATCCCACCCTGAGGACTTGAGTGCTGCTGGATCAATGTGTCCAGTTCTGTGCCTTGGGTGCTTGTGCTGTGTATCCTGACCTGTTTGACTTGTGGACTTCATGTGTGACTGTTCAACTTGGTTACTCTTGCTGTACTGAGTTTGGAATCTGCACCTGTGCAGCGGGTGTGTGTGCGCGCGCGCTTTCTGAGGACCTGTTTGGGGGGGCGTTGAATAAACACCTGTAGAACTCTTGCTGTGTATGTGTGTGTGTGTGTGTGTGTGTGTGTGTGTGTGTGTGGGTGGGAGGGGAGAGGGCAACACAGGCCTGCATTTACAGTTGCAGCACCCCATTGTCATGTGACCACAGCTTACAACATTTTTCCTGGAAGCCAGTGTTTATGTCCGGTTTTTGGCAAAAAAATTGCCCCTTAGCAAGCAATAGGCTTTCTTAATGACTGCCACATTTGCTTAACAACCACTGCAAAAAGTAATAAAAATAAGTCCATTCATGTGATGACCAGGTTAATGACCACTATCATTTACAATCATAATTACATGCTCAGTTATGGTCATAAGTCATGAACTACCTCTATTATAGTAGCTCTCTTTTACTTTATCCACAGTGTTGTAATGACTTCTAGAAATAGTGATGGGCTGTACCTTAGAATGACTACATATTTAAATTTATTCCTCTTTACACTTGTTGAACTTGTTTTCAGTTTTTTGATCCATTAAATGAGACTTTTTGTAAGAAGCAGTGTTTCTAAAATACCATGAAAATCTACATCAAGCAGGGATGTTAAGATTTCTGTCCTAACTAATATAGCTCCTGTCTTGCTTCACCATTTCTCAGCTGAGAGCCATTAATTTCTTTTCAGAATAAAAACTCCACTCTGGAGGTTCATATTTTTGTTTTGTTTACCTCAGATTTTTGAAGGAGATAAGGAGAGGTTCTCAAAGTTGTGTGATCAGAGTACCTTAACCAAGGAGAAACCCATGTCTTAAAATGCACCCACAAGTAAATCTGCATCATTTGCTTTAATGTAAAATTATTTTCAGACAAATTGTCTCTGGCCTTTTAAGGGAATATAAGCAAGTAGGAGGAGGCAAACAAATAATAATCCTAGGAGAATGGAAACAGTCACATTTATAGCTTTTATGGAACTTATACTGCTGGATGTTAACCAGAGGCCTATAGCTGTGCCAGACCTATTGTCTGGGCAGTGAACCATCAATACTGTGAAGGGCAGAGTGTCCACTATATTGAGTGCATTTAGGGGCCACTAAATAGGGGAGGCCAAGTTTTTTTAAAAAAAACCCACCTGATTTTATTTCTATTGAATTAATTAATGTAATATAATTGCATTCCTTAATATATTAACTATTGCTTTCTTAACATTTGCAAAAAATAACTGAGAGGTCCTGAAAGCAGTATCAAGCACTTGGAAGACTTTCAACATCCCTGTGGTGTTCTTATCCTCATTTAGCAATAATACTATATATTTTCCCATACATGGAATGAACAGCTTAAAGGACCTAAATGCAATGGAATTTAATCGCACAATTTTTCAATCTGACATAACTTTATGTTTCTGAAAGGGGTGGGCCTATGTAGAATGGAGGGAAGTTGGATGTCAGAAGTGTCTTGGCCAATCCCTCCTTATATTAATTTTGGGGTGGATCTAGCAGATCTTTTTCCTAGCAGAAAAGTTGACAACAGAAGGTGTAATCTGGCTATGGGAATTTTGCCAACGGCAAGAGGGAGGCCTTAATTAATGTATCACTAATCAGCACCCTGCCATTGAAAACATTCTCACGTGTGGTTCTCCAGTTTCAAATCACTAGTGAATGTCTGAATATCCTGAATGCAAATTATAAGGAAGAAGAAAGGAGCCAAGTGAAATTTGAATTTACATATTTTACAGTGTAGCATTGCAGCTCCTTATTAGCCGGAACATCAGCTCTCAGCTTTTTTAAAAAAAAGAAGGGCGAAATTGTGAAAAGTCTTGGGGTCCTAGTTGGTTCATAGGCGCAAGATTCCTGATGCAAAGCTTACATTGAAGCACTGGTATAACCATATAACAAGTCTTCTTTCGTCTCTGGGAAGGCATTACGTGTGGCCAAAGTAGCAGAGAAGCTGTAGGTTAGTGAGGAAGAAAGAAGATGGTACTGGGAAATGAGGAAAGAGATTATATACATGGTGGGATAATGGAAAGGGGGAAGACTGTGGTATGATGTAGATTAATGATAGAAAGAGAGAGAGAACATGGGTAGTTAGAAGAAAGTATGTGTATGGTAGAGGTTTGGAGAAGACAGACCCCAATGGGTGGATGAAAATAAGATTATAAATAGCACTGATGGTGAACCGTGTAGACATTGAGTGCCCCGATGAGTCGTGGCTAATAAGTTGCGGTTCATGATGTCACTGTCTGGCACCACTCTCTTTCCGAGTATGTGCATGGCCCCGTTATGTCATCGCCTGGTGCCACTACTCTCTTTCTGAGCATGTGCATGGCCCTATGATGTCATCATCTGGCACCACTACTTTCTTTCTGAGCATGTGCTTGGCCCCATGATGTCATTTCCTGGTGCCATTACTCTCGGAACATGTGCATGGCCCCGTGATGTCATCCCTGGTGTCATTACTCTCTAGCGTGCGCATGGCCCCGTGGTGTCATCAGCTGGTGCTGCTATTTATTTCTGAGTATGCTCAGCTCTGAGGTGATGCTGGGGCAACTTGGCTTGTATGCCGACAGAGAGGGCTTTGTGTGCCTGCTGTGGCACGTGTGCCATAGGTTCACTATCACTGATATATACAATGAGTGGAGAAGAAAGAGTACAGCAGGTGGGTGTGGAAAAACTCTACATGTAGGTTGGTTAGAAAGGGCAGAATGGGTGAGTTGGACTGAGAGACCACGATTGGTTCACGATCACTCAGATGGCTTTCATGGCTAAGGTGAATCCTGAGGAAGGTAATCATGGGCTTTCTGACTGAAAGTAGTAGACTATATATAGATTAAGGACTAAAAGGTCATTTGGCAATTCAACTCAACTTCCCTATCAAGGCGCTTGTAGCACCTTAAAGTGACAAATGTCACCTTAAAGTGACAAAAGTTTCTGGGAAAAGGCATGTTTCCTAGAAAACAAGGATTGAAGTGCGAGCACTAAAAAATAGGGGAAAAAAGAGAATGCATTGGAATCCCCAGTGAATTTTCTTCAAAAACACAAGACAAAACTGTATTAGTCAGGTCTGGTAGGTTTGGCTTGATGCCCCTTTCAAGGAACTATGAAAGGCAAACTTAAAGATATGAAAATATGTAGTAAATATTAGAACATTTTCAATGCAGCAAATAGATGAAAATGCTCACTTGCTTTTCAAGTACAATGACTTAAAAACATCTGCATTAT
>JANHFO010001747.1:89208-100618 GCA_032468095.1 Pareas carinatus
GTTTTGCTTGCTGATTATCCTGGTTAGTTTATACTATATTGACTGCTTGACTGTGTATGACTATTGGACTGTTAATTATTATTGAATATTGGACTGTGCCTATATCTTGTATATAAAGACCTTTTATACCCTTTGCAATCTGTGGGTGTGTGACATTGAGTTCATCACTTCATCCTTGCACACTGCCTTCTATATTTGTGCTATTCTTGTCACCAAGGAATCTCTGCTTATACCTAACAGAACCTTACTGTAAGAAAAAGTATTTGCTTGATTCAAAGTGTTATAAATAGGTTGTGTATTTGTGTAGCACCTTCCCCATTTTACATTGTAGCACATACAACCACTACAGAAGAGGTCTAGTGGTTAAGGCACCCTGTTAGAAAGTCCCACCTTAGCCATGAAAGCCAGCTGGGTGACCTAGGCCCAGTCATTCTCTCTCAGTCCAACTCATTTCACAGTGGGTTGTTCTGGGGAAAATAGGAGGGAGGTGTGTTCAATATGTTCACCACCTTGAGCTATTTGTAAAAACAGTAAAGGTAGGATACAGATAAATACATTAAAAATAAATTAAACATGGCAAATGTGAAACAAGCACAATTTATTTCATTGTTTTGCTTTTCAATTTAAATAAAATGTCAAAAGATAAAATAAAGTGTAGAAATAAGAAGTTAAAGAACAATAACAATGGAAAAGAAAACAAACTGGAAATATGCACATATACGTACAAATATTTAAAATGTAGTTAAGAGACTTTAAAGATCCTGATTCAATATTATTACATAGAATATTTATTCAGGTGAATGTAACCTCTTAGGAAAAACATTATTAGTAAAGCTAAGGGATGGTGACTAGATTTGAATAAACATATTCTTATTTTTGCAAGGTTTCAAAGCTCTTCATTGTTGTGCTAATTTTTTGGCCAATGCACTTTCCCACCCTTTTAAATAGTTCTGTTACAGAAAAAGATGTACTTTCCTTTTCCATTGTTTTGTAATAACAAACCTAGGAGCTGCCAAAGGAATTAAATTAGTTTCTTACATTCCATCCATATGCATGCACAATAAGCTAATGGCAGACTGTATTGCCAAAAATTGGTAGACAATTTTCTTGATATCTTTAACAACTTCTGACCAGAAGGCATGGCTGATTGTATCTATTGCTCCTCAAAATGATAGAGTTTGTTTGCAACCCTATAACACCATCTAGAAATATTACAATGTACATGATTATTTATTTTAAATGAAATTTTAAATTACAATATATATATAACCTTAATAGGATATGTAGCAGAATATTAATCTTTTTCAAACTCAGTTTTTCATGACTTGCTCAAACAGATTTAGAATGAATTCTATATCACAAAAAGTTTCTGTGAAATTATTCAAATTCCTACTCCCAATCATCCTGCAGGTAGTTTATGAAAAAGGTTTTTGTGAAAACCTATAATCTTTCATATAAATTTTTACCTTGCACTGAAAGGATTTCCTTGATTTTAAATGTGATATGCAATTCTTCAATTGATGTTAACTGTTGTCGAAATGATGAGGTTTAAACTTTATGAAGGAATAATTGAATGGAATGGGGTTTATTTGAAATCGAGTTGGAACTTATAATCATTTCCCCCTAAAACTTATTCAGCAGATTCATTAACAGACAATTATTTTTGTTTTTATCTTTATGGATTGTAGTGAGCTGCCTAGAATTATTATACAAGAAAACAGCCATATAAATAAACGTATTTTATTTTATACCATCTTCTGGGACTGGAAAAATGATCCTTGTCCTTACTATACAATATGCCAATTTCTTATGAAAATGATAAGTACTTTTCAAATCATTAGTGAGTCCAATGCTAGATAAGTTGAAGCCATTGAGGATTAATTTCTAATGATATCATTTATTTGTCTTAACTGAAAAATATCATCCTGAATATTTCTTGTTCCAGTTCTGTTGACTTATATAAAGTTCAGCAGTAATTTTTAACAACTACTTAAAGCACATAGTACTAACCAATAGTATGTTTTCTTTGGTTTTGATTTTGAACAACCTGAATTAAACCATTGTGGATAGTAGGGGTATTCTGGGCTTGGCAGATTCAAGAGGAGAGGAACCACATGTAACCTCAATAGTTCAAGTTGTCCAACCTTGGCTTGAAGAAATTTATAACCCAACCACTGGCTATCTTAAGGAAGACAATGTTTCAGGATTTCCTGTATTCTGTAAAAGGGACATCGTAACTCAGAACAGGTATTAGGCACAGCAGGTAATTTGTTTAGGATGCCACAGAATCCAAACAAAACTGGAAATCTGAGCGAAAGAAACTGCAAATCTGAATGGCTAGACTATGAAAGCCAAGCAAGGAACAATAACGGGATAAACAAAGCTAACTGCTGGAAGAAACTCTGGTTCATAGATGAAATTATAAAATGAAATTATAAAACGGACAAAGAAGAAATAGCGACAATGAGTAAGAAGCACTTACATGGATGGTTGTATACTAGATCAGATTATAGTTCTGAATTAAGTTCTGATATCATGAATGAGGATTTAATGGATAACAAATCTCATTATATCATTGGCTCAATACACACTCTGAATATGTCTTCTTATTTGTATAAAATGATGGTGATCCAAAACTGCGATCTCTAACATTTGCATGGTTGCCATGGCTGGATAATCCTCTATTGAGACTTAGCCTTTAAATAGTCTTTTCTCACTGCAAGGATAGGAGGTCAACTAGAGTGATGCATCCCAAGGGGCAAAAGAAGCAAAAAGATTTTCAGAAAATATCCGGGACTTTCCAGTTGCACTATGACCATGGAGTTGAACTAGGTGATTGACAGAATTTCCCAAATGCCTTTTCCCATTTGGCAGGGCCAGTCTAGCTCCATGAGGAAATGATATATGTAGAACTTAATTGAATATTCATGATGAACCACTCTGATCATGGCCGAGAGCTGACTGTTGAGCTTCTTTAACAGAGAGGATGGCAAAGAAAGAATTACTATCCACTCACTTGTGTCTTCCCAGTGTTGTCCAGCACAGTGGTCACCAACCTGTGGGCCGGGGTCCACCAGTGGGCCAGGAGAAAATTTTGGTGGTCCGCAGGAAAACTGGAGATTATTTGAATTTTTTTATAGTTGTATGGTTCCTCTGTGTTCGTGTGTGTGTCTGTCTGTGTATGTGTATATGTGTGTGTCTCATTCTCTTTGCCTCTCTTCTTCTCTCTCTCTCTCTTTCTCTTTCTGTCTGTCTCTCATTTTCTCTCTCTCTATCTTTCATTCTCTCTGTCTCTGTCTCTCTTTCTCAAGCAGGTACAAATATCACACTAAAAAGTGTAATACTTAAAGAAATTTATTTTGTAATAATTAAACTAACTTTAATAATTTTGCTACAATTAAACAACCTTTAAAGATTTTGTTATGATTAAATAAACATTTATTATTTTGTTATTATTAAATAAGCTTTTTTAATTTTGTTATATTAAATAGGTGCCTTTTGCATTAATAAAATGGAAGTTCTCTGATCATTATTTTACAAATATATGCATCTTTTTAAAAATTCATATCAGTGGTCCGTGGGATTTAAAATTATGAATTTAGTGGTCCCTGAGGTCCAAAAGTTTGGTGACCACTGGTCCAGCAGAGCTCTTTTAGGAGTTGAAAAGCCTGAAAGGAATCAATCAGCTTCCCAATTGCTGCAGTGATAAGTTTCCTGAACATTTTGAAGTCATTTACCTCTTGAATCCCACAGTGAATACAATTATATTAGAAGTAGGATTTATGCTGCTTTTTTGTCCAAATTTATTGAATATGTTTTAAATGTTGAAGTGTGAGGATGAAAACTGGACAAATGTGATCAATTACTGTTATTCACAATTTTTATTGTCTTGACTTGCTAGATCCAGTAAGGAGAGAACAACTACAGGGATGCATATTAGACTTAATTATTGAAAGAGCAAGAGAAAGAAACCAAATTGCTCCTGAAGAAGTACATTTGGAATGAGAAATAATAATTGTCTACTAATTGTTGGATCTGAAGATCGGAGTTTTGCAGGAACGAGGCGGAGGCAGATTCGGTTAGACACCTTTATTAGTTATGGTTGACTCTGGTAACTGATGACATGTGGTCGGGTAGGCTGCCCCTTATAAAGGGATTCAAGTAGGCAGCCTGCCAATTGGTGGCGGTGCTCAGGAATGCCTGCCCTGGACACAACACTCCTTCCTACCCAGATGGCTCTTCACCTAATCTGCATACGTAATCGAGCAAATAGGTGGGGCATTTAAAAGCGTGACTGTACCTGCGTGGTTCAGTCGATGGTGTGGTGGCCAAAGGAGAGGGCATGCCTGTTGTAGGCTCCATAGCTCCCATTGGAAGCTTCTGAATGCCTCTTGTAGTAGCCTCGGCTGAAGATTGCTCCTCACCTTCAGGGTGAATTTCTCCAGCTTCTCCAGATAAGTCCAACGCGTACTCCTGATCTTCAGTCCCTAGGGAGGGAGGAAGGCGACTGTTATCTGAGTCGAGGTTGGTGCTGGGGGTGTGGTTGTTGTTTTTGAGGTGGCCTCTTAATTGGTCGATGTGTCACCTCCACAAGCAGCCATCCTGGAGGTTCACCACGTATGATTTGTGCCCCATTACTTTTGTTATTACTCCCTCCACCTAGGGGACCTAGGTTTAAGTTCTTTGCGAATATTGAGTCCGCTATTTTGAACGTTCTTGTTTGGTTGTGGTTTTCCCTTTCTCTTTCCAGGACGTAGGATGGGTTTAGGCAGTGTAGGACTGATCTTAGTTTGCAGCCCATTAGGAGTTCTGGCAGGCTTCGGTTGGTGGCTGCACACAGTGTGATGGCAGATCCCTACATTGGCTAGAAATCCCTCGAATGGGGTCCCAGTAAACTGTGGACTATTATCAGAGACTAGGGTGTCGAGGAGGTCATGGGTTGTGAACAAGGTGTGGAGGGCCTGCGTTACAGCTTGGGTCATCGTGGAACGCATGATGGTGATCTCCAGCCAATTGGAATATGCGTCCACCATGATCATGAAATGGTGACCTTGGAAGGGGCTCACGAGGTCTATGTGGACTCTTGACCAGGGTCCCCTGGGCCTTTCCCACTTCCATATTGGTGCTTTGGGGAATGCAGGACATGATTGTTGACACTGGTGACACTTCCCCATGCTCTCCTGGATGTCATGGCCCATTCTGGTGCCACCAGACATAGCTTCGGGTCAACCCCTTCATTTGGACTATTCCAGGGTGGCCCTTGTGGATTGTTGTGAGTACCCTTTTTTGTAGTTTGGTGGGGATTATTACCTTCTTCTCCCCACAGCAGGTACCCCACATGGGTGCCAGTTCTGCCCTCTTGGATTCAAACAGTTGGATCCCACCCACCCCGAGTTTTCTCTGGCCATTCCCTCTGAAGCCATGATAGTATTTTTCGTAATGTTGGGTCGATGACTGTTTGCTTGGCCACTTTGGTGGATGTGACCAGCTCGATGCCATGGCAGTCTATTAAGAAGATTGAGTCTTCTGTTGGGTTCAGAGTGTCCGAGTCGGGAAGGGAGCAGTGACTGAAGGCATTGGCATGGCCCAGGGAGGCTCTGGGTTAGCATGTAGTTATAGGCAGCTAGGAAGATTGTTCATCTCGTTAATTGCGGAGATAGGGCTTGCGGGTGTTGGGAGGTCCCCAGAGATCAGTCCCAGTAATGGCTTCTGGTACATAACCAGTTTGAAGTGTCTGCCAAACAGGTATTCGTGGAATCGCTTGATTCCTGTTATTAGGGCTAGGGCATCTCTGTCTAGTTGACTATAATTTGTTTCAGCCTTGGACAGGGTGTGGGAGTGGAATGCGATGGGTGCTTCCTTGCTGCTTGGGAACCTATGGCTAAGGACGGCCCTGACTCCAAATGGGAAGACATCGCAGACCAGAACTAATGGAAGGGTGTTATTGTACCTGATGAAGAACGTGTCCTCAGACAGGAGGACTTTGGCTGCCCTGAAAGCCCTATCTTCCTTTCCCCCTCACTCTCATGGGTTTTTTTTTCACAGTAGTCTGTGGAAAGGGTCTGCTACTGTTGCCTTCACTTTTAGGATTGAATTATAAAAGTTTAATAACCCCAGGAACGCTTGGAGTTCCTGTCTGGTCTTGGGGTTTGGGGCGTCCCTGATCACCCTGATTTTACTGACTGTTGGGTATATGCCTTGACCATCTATCCAGTACCCCAGGAAGTCTACTTTCTGGATGCCTATTCTGCATTTCTTCTTTTTTAAATGGAGTTCTGCCTTACGGAATGCGGTTACAATGGTTCTCAGGCATTCATGTAGTTGATTTTTGAGCTCGGCTGTGATGAGCACATCATCAAAGTAGGGGATGACCACAGGTATTTTCTGAAGCAGTCTTTCCATGATGCTTTGGAAAATATCCGGGGCTATGCTGACATCAAATTGTAGCCAATTTCATTTGAATGCACCTTGGTGTGTTATAATTGTTTGTACCTCTGCAGTGGCTTTATCAACTGGGAGTTATTGATAAGCTTGGGCCAGGTTGAGTTTCGCAAAAACTTTTCCTGGCCCCAGGGAATGTAGCAGATACTGGATAACCAGAACCAGATAAGCGCTCTGCTGCAAGGCCTTATTGTCCGTGCACTTATAATCTGCGCAAATGCGGATTGAGCTGTTGCTCTTTAGGGGGGTCACCATTGGGGTCTCCCACCTCACATGATCTATCATTTCCACTATTACCTGTGCTATGAGCTTGTCTAGCTCTGCGTCTACACGCGGTTAGAGTGCAAATGGGACTTACCATGGTTTTAACCTAATGGGGCTGATGGTGGGGTCTAGGCTAAAGGAGAAAGGGGTCCCTCGGTATTTGCCTAGGCTGCTGTTGAACACATCTTGGAACTCTCGGATGAGGCTGTCAACACTCGTGGTTTGGACTACATGGATGCCCATTACCCTGAGTCCTAGTGCCTTAAATCAGTGCAAGCCTAGTAGGGTTCGTAGGTTGGTCCAGGCAATTGTGATTGGGAAGGACTTGTAGGTCACCGGTATGCTGAGACGCCCCAGGATCAGAATGCTGTTTCCCTGGTAGTCCCTCAGTGTCATTGTGGTCCTTTCGATGCTTGTCTGGCATAGTGGTGGGTTTGATGTTGGGCCAGGACATAATGGTGACGACCGATCCGGTGTCCAGTTTCATCTGGCAGGATTTCCCCCAAATCTCGTCGGTAATCATGAATTTTTGCATCTCTGCATTGCTGTTCCTGGCTACTATCATTTTGTGTGTATTCAAGGGATGGCCGTCATGCCTTCTGGACTCACAGTGGCCTCTGCTCAACTCCCCCAGGTAGTGTCTGCCATGGTCACTGGATGGCTTGCGGGTTCTGCGGTGCGGCAAGGAACTCTCAGATGGTTCAGCTGATTGGCACACTTTGCCGATGTGGCCCTTCTTGCCACACTTGTGGCAGAATGCATCCCAGAAATGACATGTGGCTCTTGTGTGGTTTCCTCTCCGCTGCATTCTGGGCAAGGACGGCTGGGTCTCTCTGATCGCTTAGATGTGTGATAGACCTCTTTGTCGGCAATCACTTCTATACCCCTCCTCACTTTGATGGCTCCAGTGCACTTCTTGAGATTTGGTTGGGGGATCCGCTTTGGAATCTTGCAGGGCAATCACCATGCTGGCCATCTCGGACATGCGAGCTTCTTCAATGGTGGTTGGCATGTTTATTCTTCCATTGGCCATCAGCCTTTTCTCTAGGGCCTTCTCTAAGGCCCCAGATGAATTGGTCCAGCAGGATCTCATTGAGGTGTGGGTATTCACAATGGACCCCGATTGTCAAGATCCTTAACATCAGAATCTCGCCATTCCTATGAAGGAGGGGGTGAATCTGGAGAGCAGAGTTTAAGTTCAGCTTCTCTCCTAAACGTGTTCATGTTATCAGGCTGGCCACTCACGTGTCTAGCAGAGGAACTGACAAGAGATAATAACCATGGTGAAGGGAGAGGAGTTGCCTGGCAGCTGCGAAGAAGAGACTTTCAGTGCTTTCATACTCTTACAAGAGAAGAGATGGTCTTTCTGTAGCTTGAATTCTGTTAATAAATAAACCTTGCCAAACAGTGGTTCAAGGAGTTTATTTCTAAAATTAGCAAGAGCATTGAAGACTATGACACTGATTACCCGGAGGGTGTTCATGAATATGTTGATGTCCTCGTCAGCCCTTTGCTGAGGCTGGGGTGAAGTGGTTTTTGAATGGTTTCTTAAGGTCCTTCCACGGGATTGTGTAGGAAGGGTTGGGTGCTGCATTCATGGATGCTGCGTTGGACACTGCTGGTCCACTCTGGTTCAAAAACCTCGTCCACATTCTCAGGTTCGGGATGTCAGCTAGGTCATTTGATTGGACATAGCACTCGAATCTTTCCATGAACGCCTCCCAAGATTCCTCTCTGGGGTTGAATGGTGTTAGGTTGGAGAGTGTGGTGGCCATGTTTTTTTGTTGTGATTGGGTTGGCGTTGTTTGAATTTGCTACTTTTTGGTTGCTTTTATGGGTTTGCTTGGTTGAGTCTGTTCAATTGCATGGTCCCCAACTGCTACTGCCTTTTGCAATTGACTAGTCACGTCTGAGTTGTGTTGGCTACTTGGTTGCTGTTGTTAGCAGTTTGAGTTGGCTTTAGCACTTTTTGCCTCTGTGGCTGTTGTTCTGTGGACCCACTTCATTGCTAGTGTTGGATCTGAAGATTAGAAATTGGCAGGAACGAGGCAGAGGCAGGTTCGGTTAGACACCTTTATTAATTATGGTTGACTTTGGTAACTGACAACACACGGTCGGGCAGGTTGCCCCTTTTAAAGGAATTTAAGTAGGAAGCCTGCCAATTGGTGGCGGTGTGCATTCCTGCACTTGGGAATGCCCACCTCGGACACAACACTAATATCTTTTTGGAGTAAGGTACTTGAATAAGTGATTCCATAACATCTCCAGAGATTTTTTGATGAAGTTGACATCTTCATCAATACAGTGAAAAATGAGGCTCAGCGTTGGGACAGCAAACAGTTTTGTTTGCCCTGCAGTATGACATTTGCTGATAGACAGAAAAAGGAATTGCAATCCTATTGATTGGTTTGGCCCCCTTAACAGCTTTCAGTATTATCGATCTTGGTAATAGGTACTAAATATACTCTCAGGTTAAAAGTTAGAGGCTTGTTTTACTTCACTTCAGTTCCTATTTCATAACCACTTAAGAAAAGGAGGTACCAGAAGATTACAGCTTCACTGTGATAATTCATGGAATTGCTCAGTTTTATCCCTATTTTATTTAATTGTTAGAGGAAATTGCTGGGAGGGGGATCACTTGACAAAAATAGACTTCAATTGGAAATCTCTTGGTTGGATTATAGCAATCTGTTTTACATTAGAAGAAACCTGATAAACTTCAGATACTTCAAAAAAGAAGGCAACTAGGATTGGTCTATGTGGACAGGTAACATTGATGTGTTTGTCAGGTGCAGTGGCTTTAATCCATTTACAGGGCCACTTCAAAAGGTTGTTGGTATACTGATTGTTGAGCAGATTAGAACATAATACACAAGACAATAAAATATCTGTCATTCTGTTCTATAATAACAGATGTTTGAAGAATACCCTAAGCATTTTGCTGTGTTATTCAGCAACTATTTTTTAAAAGAATGCTACCTCTACTGAATGAACACATCATTCTTATGACTATGCCATTAGTAGCTAATTCCCTATTCAGAATGATGAACTTTGCTTGTCTATAAGTTTACTATGTGTCAATGGTATCTCTTTATCTATTTTAAATATTCATGGGACAACCCTTATACTGTCTCCATAAAATGCATGCTAGCATAAAGCTTGATAATTACTGCCTTTAGCTTAAGTTGATATACCTACATTGCAATCATATATAATATGAGAATTGCTTCAATACTTTGTTGATTTCAGTTCCTCAGTTCCTTGTTCTGCAAAAATATTCTAGATATTTAGTGCAAAGAATTATATAAAGACATGATAATAATACCAATTTTATTTTCAATTCTTTTCTTACCGTACTGATCCTTATTATATTTCTTGCCTGTTTCACAGCAAAGTAAAAATGATTTTCTTTCTTTATTAAGTTGTCTGCCACAACTGCAGTGTTAATTTTTTCTTTGATATCTCAGTTAAAAAAAATATCTACCATGTCATTCTTCCATTCCCAAAGAACTGCAATGCGTTAACAAGATAGCACTTTACTTTGTAGAAGATAATTGAATTCTTCTGTGAGGTTTATTGTACATATGCATTTTTAATTATAAATGATTAAATTATCTTTAAAGTATCTTTCCTGATTCATCCTCTAAATGTCAGATTTCTTTTCAAACTTTGAGATTACATGGACCAATTTCTAGCTTTCTGAAGTAGAAGCCCATCTTTGCGGTGAATAGCTCATGGCATAGTGTGGAGCAGCAGCATGCGTTGTTCATACGTTAAATCATTATGATGGCTGTTCTACAAATTTCCTTCATTATAACAATTAAATGCATTTTGTAAGTATATGTATATAAGCCCATTAGGTACACTTTACTGTCACACTTCTTATTGCAGATCAGTTATTTTAAGAAAATTAAGAACAAATGGTTTTCTTCCTTCATCAGTTAACTAAATTAACACATTACTTGAATAGAAGAGTAGGATTAATCTTTTGAGGTGTGAAATTGAATTACAGAATCATTTGGTTCCTTTCAAGTTATATAGATACTGCTTATAGCCAATCTACAACTGTTTCTATGATCACCTCCATTTCCTTACTCATTGCTGATGATTTAGAGTGAAGATCAAGGGAAGCTTTGAAGTTGCATCATAGAGGCTGTTGCATGCCATGTGCATGCACAGCATGTGAGCAGATTGTGCGCGCTGCAGCGGGGGAGCCCCGGGCAACTAAGGGGACATGACCTGTACTCCTGCGGGAAAAACCCAAGCTGCCAATTGGCCAGGTCGACAAGAGCATGGGGTTCAAATACCCAAGCACAGCATGAATTCCCCCTCTTGTTCCAGTACTCCAATGTTGTTTCTAATAAACCGGTTATGTTCACCAGCCACGTGTCGTCCTTGCTCATCACCCACAGTACACAACAGAGACAATCTATTGAGCGAGCACCAGATTGGGGAGCACTAGAATATCTCATCCTTTTGGGCAACAAAAATGGCCTAATCTCAATGCATATTTGGGTAAACAATATTCGTGGCAGCTTTCATAACCTAGTTTACCACTTGCCTTCAGACCACTTCTTTTTTTTTTTTTAATAGAAAAAGTTTTTATTGGTCAATAACATACAAAACAGTAGCTTACAATATGTGGAATTTCAATTACCAAAAATGATAATTATTTTTATATAAAACAGAATTTCCTTTATATGAC
>JANHFO010001747.1:100718-111784 GCA_032468095.1 Pareas carinatus
GCCGACTCTCTTATGGTACAACTTATTTGATAAAAAGTAATATTTTCTTCTTAATTCTCGTACCTGTCTGGGAATCTTCAGACCACTTCTTAAAGCTGCTCTACCTTTCACTTGTCATGCCACTATAAGCAAATGCTTAGGGTCTTCTGTGTGCGCATGCTAATCCTGCAGCACCCATGTGCAATTGTGTTTTTTTGTAAAGACTGAAGACCTCCTTTACTTGACTAGGTGGCCCCTGTCACTGCTTTGACTATTTTTATATTACTGGGCCAGGTTCAGGAAATAAAGACAATGGCAGGGATCTATTTCAGGATTCAAGAAACTCGCAAATGGACAATACAAAAATATGGACTGAGTTGTATAGGAGCTATTTCAGCTATGGGATGGCCATAAACACCCATGATTCTTTGTTCCCCATCTCACCCTAAGCTAAACAGTCTAGATTTATTAAGGCCAGGCTTAAGAAAAGTGCCTTTTAAGCAGATGCTTTACCTTCCTCATGCTCTCAGTTTTCCATATGTCAACTCAACTCCTAAAGAGTATGTACCTTTGACTGCCATTCAAGGCCTAAGTCCTGTATTAGATGAATATAGAATGGCAGGTCCTGAACCTGCCTCCCACTCAGGTACTTGAGTTTGACCCTTTGGTTATTTAGTTTGTTAATCTTTAGATGGTGTGCCCAGGTAGACCCTGACATCGACAACATGAAGCTTCATATAATGGATAATTTGCTAGAACTGAAACCAAGAATAGGGAATAGCAATGCTCTTGCCTCTCATCGCCTCTCCTTCTCTCTACTTCCAGCTCTGCTTTCACCTCTGCCTCTGTCTCTGCATTGCCTATTTCTGAAAAACTGGGAATGGCAAAATTTGATCTGACTTGGTCAACAATTATTTTTTTATGCTAATGCATAGCAGAAAACCTCATTTTCTATCATGATCTGATGGTGGTCCAAATTGAATGCTGGTGCTCATGCTGTTTGACCTTTACAGGTTTAAAATATGTGAGACAGAGGACATAGGATTCATGCACCCAGAGGGAGAAATATAGGATAAGCAGAAATATTACTAAGCTATACTGGTACCTATCTTCAGGTTGCCTGTCATTATGTGGACAAGGAATTAGGGAGCAAACAGATAGGATTAACAGCCATGTCTCAAATCTTCAAATGTACAATGAAGAACTAGACCAAAAGGTTCATACAAGCACAACAAAACTCATAAATCCCTATAATAATTTGTAATACTATAATAAATTTCAGAGTAAATTCAGTGCAGACTGGCTCAAGATGCCAATATTTTAACAAAGTTGATGTTTTTATAGCTTAGAAAGAAATTTCAAGGCAAGCATGCTAAAAAATAAAGCATGTTACAAGAAAAAAACATCATATCATAGGAAATGTTCTTCACTAGAACATCATAAAAGTGGTTTTTTTCTTCTTCTATAATTTATCCTATCTTCTCATCTCCTAGAGGTTGGTATTCTATTTTTTTATCACTACTATATTTTTCTTATATAACATTTTCTTTGTCTATGCAGTATCGCTATTAAGTATTCATAAAATGTTTGTCCAAAGTGCCTCACATATATTATTAATTAGCCCTTGAAGAAACCTATAAAGTAGACCAGTTTTGTTATCCCTGTTGTCAAACAGGTCTCTATTGAAATAATTAGATAACTCAGTAATGTTCAAAATAAATCAAACTGTATTATAATCATGGGCTAGTGTAACTTTTATATATTGATATATACTTGGAAAAGTATATATAATTTTATTATGCTTGATCATGAGTGAAAATTGGTACAATAAACTAATCACTGGAGTCATACTTGATCTTGGAAAGCTTTCATGAGATAAATAAAGATTTGAATTATAAATGTTGGAAGCAAGGACATTATGAAAGAATTGACTTTCATGTATACTATACGAAAAAGCATGCAAGAGAAAACTGTACTCTTTCTGGAGTCTCAAAATCTTTTTTATATCATGCCAACGAAAACTGGATGCAATATTCCAAATGTGATCTTGCCAAGGCATTATAAAGAGGTATTAGCACTTCACATAATCTTAATTCTATTCCTAAAACCATATTGGCTTTTTTGGTAACTGCTGCACACTGCTAGCTTATATTTAAGTAATTGTCCACTAGGGCTCCAAGATCTTTCTCACAATTATACTATTGATCTAAGTACTACCTATTCTATATCTGTACATTTAGTTTTTCTTGCCTAAATGTAGAACCTTACTTTTCTCACCATTGAATTTCATTTTATTAGATAGAGCCAAAGTCTGTTGAAATCCTTCTGTATATTAAAGCTATCTTTTGAATTGTTGGCTATTCCTGCCAGCTTGGTGTCATCTGCAAATTTGATGAGTTTCCCTTCTATTCTCTCATCTAAATCATTATGAAGATATTGAAGAGTATTGGGCCTTAGACAAAGTCTTGAGGTGCTTCCCTCCATGTAGATGGAGGGAAGCACTCAGGACTACACATTAAGGGCAGTTGGTCAACCAGTTACAAATCCATCTGGTGGTAATTCTGTTTATCCCACATTTTTCTATTCTATCAAGTAGTAGGTTGTGGTATACTTTACAAAATTCCTTACTAAAGTTCAAGTATATTATAGTTGCAGCATTTCACCGGTCTGCTAATTTCATCACATTATCAAAGAACGCAATAAGATTTGTCTGGCATGATCTGTTTTTGGCAAACCCAGGATGACTTCTCATTATGACAATGCAGTTTCATTGCTTGATTATCTTTTCCAGAATCTTCCCAGGTGTAATGTATTGAGCTTAACATTGTTCTGTTTAGTCATTGCCCTAAAGTAGTTGAAGCCTGAGCAGGCCCAGACAGACTGTCTCCAGGGGTCGCTAGCATGGGAAAATGTCTGATAGTCTGTTGGCTGTCTCCTAGAGGCCATTCTGTATATAAGCCTGTTGCGCAGCAGTATTTGCTGGATTCATACGTGTTCCTGCTTGCTGTATGATATGCCTTTGCTCCTCTACAATAAACCTGCTATTATTTTTACAACTCATCTCTTCAATGCCTAAGAACCGAGTATACAACACCAGGTATTGATGTCAGGCTGATAGGCTTGTAGTTTCCTGGATTTATTCTTTCCCCTTTTTTAAAGATGAAAACACGGTAGCTCTTTTCCAGTCATCTCACAGTTCCCCAGTGCTCCAGGATTTTACAGTAGCTTTTTTGATAGGTTGGATTGTTTTTTTTTCTTTTGTGTAAAGACAGATGCAAAAAATGAATTAAGCAGTTCTGCTTCTCCCTGCTGCTCCTTGCCATCTTGCCCCTTTCTCCCATTAATGGACCAATCATTTCTTGACTTTTTTCTTAGTTTTATATGCTTTTCTTGTTTTTTTATGCACACATACTGCACTTTGGATCACTGTACCCTGTCATCTGCTCTACAGAAGCCCTTCACCTTCTCCTTTGAGAAGAGAAGCATGCAAAGAGAAAAGTCCCTTTCATTGAAAGACATATTCTACTAACTTTTTAAAACATGAAAATAATTGAGAGCAAAGTACAACAGCCTATCTAGTAACAGTGACACAATTTGAATGGGGACATTTCTAGATAATAATTTGCAGTCATAACTTTCCGTTTCCAGATAAACTGTTTTCCATCTAAACTGTTGTTCTGTCCATCATGAATAGAAAATTAAGAAACACACATGCTGAACTACCCTATGACGATTTGTAATAACATAGGCCCTGGTGGTCTTCAAGAAAATGTATGTGTTTCTCCAGAACATGTCTTATATCTACTAAACCATTTTTCTTTCAATTTCTAGAGAAGGCCAAGCCAATTTCAACAAAAATCTAAAAGGATTGCACTCTATCCCAGTAATTTCCATCTGTGTGGAGAATATTTTGAGCTGAAATGAAAAACTAAACATTTTAAAGAAAGATTTTCTGTTATTAACATTCAGATCTTTTAGAGACAGCACATAATTGCTTAGATTATTATCAAACCCTGAAGGAATAATTTAAAAAGGCATTAGTGGTAGTGTGAATCAGGTTTTAGTGTGGAGGAATGTTAAGCTTAATGTTTTTGAGACCAACATTTTGAGATCTTGCGATGCTGAAATATTTGCATTTATTAGGAACTGGTGTCATCTTTACTCTAGATTTTGTTTTAGCTTTATGATGGAGTGGTCATTTAGTGATCATATTAAAATTATTAATAAACATGAGTAATAGTCAAGCTATAGTTTCAAAATCAATAACAAATACATTCCATTATTTTTTGACTTGGGTACACAATAATATTAATTTCTATTTGTATCTTGTTCATTTTATATATTGACTTCTTCTCACCTGAATAAATTGGCTGGAGTTCCGAGAATGGAAAATCACAACTGAAGGATATCAAGTTAAAGGAGTTAGGTTAAGCTGTAATCTTCATATCCAGTCATATCCACATTCTGGATGCTTTTGGGATCCTCTTAGTCTTTTCTATCAGAAATGGTTAGCTTTGTCTTCCATTTGGAAATGATTCTTTCTTAAGCACAGCCTAAAAGATGAACTGGAATATTTGGATGGGACACCCCAAAATCATGTGCATATAAATACATGCATGCATTTATGTACACACAGAGACACATGCACACACACTAGACTGATAGGTCAGAAAACATCCTAGTGAAAGATAGTGGCAATCAGGCCACATCTGCTTCTTACAAAAGTTTCATAGTTGTGCCTGCCTAGGTTATCACAAGCTGAATCTCTCTCAAGGGAGAATTGTGTTTGCTTTTCTAGCCATAGCACAGAACAGATAGGCACTGGATATTTTTAAAAGGTTATACAAATGTTATGATTAAAATTTCAATAATATTTAGATTTCTCACAAACTTATATCAAATCCAAAATTTAGTTTGGTAACTTTGAATCATATTCCACTAGTATAATCTGCGATGATTCAGAAATATGAAGCAATTCTGAAATATGCCAAAATTAGACTAGAACTGATATTATCTTTTCAGGTGCTGTAAATCTATAAGAGCTAGCCTAGCATCCTCCTAAAGGGCTATTCCAGGGGTCCATTAGTGCAAGCTCTTACAACAATGATTCATTTCTTTTTTAAAAGCTCTATAAATTTTAAATTACCTGTAATAAATTGACATCAATTTTTCCTCCTTGTGTTTTTTTTACTACTTGTGATGGGAAAAGCCAAATCTTATGGTCATTTTAATGATGAAATAGATGAGGTAGGGAGAATTTTGGGATGTTTTTAACATATTAGCCCCATTGATTATATGCTCTGGTATGTTCCACATTTTGCTTCTGTTTTTGCTCAGAGCTGCAGCCAAAGTAAAGGGAGCATCACTTTAGACATGGAAGCCATCTCCAGATGGGGGTGGTGGGAATGGAAAATTGACTTGATAACTGGTGTCCAGAAGAATTTGTGTGAAAATATCAACTTAAGCCATGCAGCCATAGACATCCTGCCTGCTAGAATGCTGTGATAGTAAGATTTCTTTTAAAGCCGAGGTGCCCTGCCAAGCAAATTACATTAGCTATTGGTTGAGTAGAAAGCATCTGTTTGATCTTTCCATTGCTGGATTCCAAGCGTAACATTCTGAAGTTTGGGTAAAGCATTCTTATCCTATTCTAAACCTGATAACAGCACTTATGAAAGTCTCCTCAATTTCTATTTGGAAGATGAGGAGTTTCTTAGAAGTGATATTATTCACCTTTCAACCTGATCCAGCATGTTGCTAAACAAAGGAAACTGGATAAGCTATAGTGATTTCCAGGTAAAATTGCTGAAAATTACAACTGCAGTTCATTCTCAATTCTCTGAATAAGGTGAAGTATCAGACCTGCAATGCTTTGTGGGATTGAGTTCTATATAGTCACAGTGCCTTAAAATATATCTATTGAATTAAAAACCTACAAGCTGAATATGCACGGAAATATATTAAATAACCAGGATCTCTCCTGTCTAAAATAACATTAAAATCTTTTTACATATCTCTGATGTACATTAATGATTTCTCCTGAATCTGAATTAATACTTAAATTGCAAAATATTTTAATTGTTAATTCAAGAAAAAATTTCTAGGCTATACCACATCCATAACTCCACTAAGAATTCAAGCAATGGCCAGTTGACTATTTTATGATAACTTAAAAGCAATAAATATTTGCTTTAATTTAAAATGGTATTATGTATCAAGGTGCATATTTTCTATGAATCAGAATGAGATGTGAGATGTAAAGCAACATTGCAACTGATATTTTGGTAGCTTTAAACACAATACAAAGACCTGAAAAATGTTATTGACTAATATAAACTAATTGATTGAGTGAATTGGATGTTTAGTGAAACAAATAAGTTTCCCATTTTCAATAACAGTACTAATCTCATTAATTCACGTCTATCCACAAATACAAAATACCCATCTATTGATCCCATCTGTTTTCTGCCTTCCTTTAATTTCATACTTTCTTCTCATTTGTCTGACATCCAAATTTTCTATTCTCTTCGTTTCACAGTCCGATATCATCAATGTTCCCCACAGAAGTGCAATATAGTCAGGATCCATAAGAACACCTGTGTATTTGCATCCTCCAGATGTATTTGGATTTCAACTGCTGGCAATATTGAAGAGGAGGCAGGGCTTAAAAAATGAAAGTGATGGATTTCAATATTGTATCATTTTCTACAAAACTGAAAAATTAAATTGTTGTTAGAATTGTACAGAATTTTGATTATTGGATAGATAAATAAATAATATTCTATGGTAACATCTGGAGCACCATTTAACCCACTGGCATTGACAAAATAACCACTTGTCAATTGCAAAAGGCTACTTTACTTGGAACAGCTTACATCCTGTGACAACATCTTTAATGCCATCAAACAACATCAGTCTATCCAGGTCCTTGGGAAGGACTCAATAGATGGACAAAAATGTCAAACCCAGGTTAAACAACTGGTTGACGGTGCAACAAACCAAAATAATAGAAGTAATAACAATAATCTGAATTTTGCTTTTTTTTGCAGTGAGACTTCATGACAGCATATCGGAAGAGGCACACCATTATTTGATATTTGACCTGTAAGTAATTCCAGAAAGTCCAAACATTTTCAGATACATGTTGAGAGTTCCATGAAATAATAAGATTGTAGACACAAACATGCACACCTACTTCATATTTCATAGGGTGCTTTTTTCCAGAGAATTTCATGTTACATATTGGAATTCTTGCTGTGTATGGTGTGTTTTTTGTTGTTCTATTACCATCATCAGAAAAACAGGTTAATGCTACAAAAAACATCAGCCCCCCCACTGAAACATTAAGTTGTTGTTCAGTCAAATTTGGCTTCTTGGTGATGGCAGTCATGAAGTTTTCTTAATAGTGATATGGAAATGATTGCCATAGTCTTTTTCTGGGATAGTTTATCAACTTCCTGGACTATCAATTGTGAGTCAATATGGCCAACCTAATCACTCTGCCAAAAATTAGCTTCAGTTCTTTTAAAATCTTTCCTCTGTTTCTACTTTGAGATGATGACACTCATTCTTGGATATCTTGTGCCCAATTCTAATCAGAAAATAGTAATTAAGTTGTTTAGATATTAAACTGTTTCCTGCAGTAGCTAATAAAAATACACAATGCAACTATTCCATCTCTTACTCCTCAAGGGTTTTTCCACAGTTAAAAAAGATGGAAAATGGGGTAGGGAACTCTGGGAGGGTTCCAAATGAAGAATGGCAACATCTGGAATTTTCATCAACTCATGAAATGATTGCGTCTAATTGCCCCCTTATGAGGCATGCAGCTTTAATAGAATTGCCATTGCTCTTTATGCAGATTAGTCCTTCAAAGTTATTAGAGCAAAAATTAGCATCTTTAGCATGGAGTCCCTGGAGAACCAGCTGCTCTTCCACTTTTCTCTCCATTTTTTTATAAGATCCTACCTGCTGTTGCAACTTAGATTCATTACACATAATAAAAATAGATATTTTATTCTAATCTTTCTTCCCAGTGGCTGCCCTTGGTTTCTTTATGTCTGCCTCTACCAAGAAAGCAAGAAATCCTATATCCTAGAATTCCATGAAGGCATGCAATTAGACAAGTAAGAAATGCTGAGGTGGCAAGTGCTAGGAAGTCATAAATGCTGTGTAAGCCAAGAATACTATAGGTGCCATATAGTTCAAGGTTTTAGGATTACAGTGATACTATGAAACAGATCCCTTTGTAAACTGTTTGTGGTAGTGTTTCCCAAACATGGAAACTTTAAGATGCATGCTGGTTGAGGAATTCTGGGAACTGAAGTCACACATCTTAATAGCAATAGCACATAGACTTATATACTGCTTCATAGTACAGTCCTCTCTAAGTGGTTCACAGAGTCAGCATATTGACAGCATAAGAGCCAGAATGATGCAGTGGTTAAAAGCAACACCGCAGGCTATTTCTGCTGACTGCCATCTGCCATTAGCCATCAAAAGTTTAGCAGTTTGATTCTCACTGACTCAAGGTTGACTCAGCCTTCCATCCTTCCGAAGTCGGTAAAATGAGGACCCAGATTGTTGGGGGCAATATGCTGACTGTGTAAACCACTTAGAGAGTGTTGTAAAGCACTGTTAAGTGGTATATAAGTCTTAATAAATAATAAATACAAAAATAACAATAACAAAATAATATTGAAATCACTAGATAAACTTGATACACACCTACAATGGTCTCAATAGTATCTTAACTTGATTAAAGGCCATGGAAAATGGATCAGTTTTTAGAGACTGCTGCACATGAGTTCGAAGATGTCTAAAAAACATCAGTGGGAATTTCCCACTTAGTATTTCTCAATTAGACCATAGCTGAGAAACCCCAATGTCTCATAGCAAGTAGTAGAACTGTAGTTAAAGTTACTGGCAGTTTCCTGTGATGATCTCAAAGCACAGACAATCTGATATAAGTGCAGGGCAAATTATGTGTACCAATGCAGCTAGACCCATTAAAGAACAATAGCAACATTTTGAAAACGATTGAAAATACATATGTACTAATGCAACTATTACAATGTAATTGATATTATGGGTATTTGCAGTGAGGGGGACACATTTGGCAAGCTGATGTTTCCAAATAATTTAAAGGTAATCCCACTGAAATCCAGCCTGTGTATCCACTACAGGTGACTAAAGCAAGATCTGTTCTTTGCAGATGGTCTGATAATTGACATTCCAGCCAAAGCAGGAGAGTGATACCCCTGGGGACAACTGCCAAAAGAGACAATCATGGAGGTCATTGATGCCACCAAACAGCTCCTCCTATCCTAGAGGAACTGCCAAAACGTAGCTGCGCAATTTGTTCTCTAGACTGAAGCGAATGTATTTCTTGAGTTTTATTAACTGAACTTTTTCCAAGAGTGGGAAGTAGGTTTTTCAGGGAAATGTGTAGGCAGCGACCCTGTTTTCCCAAAAATAAGACCTAACTGGAAAATAAGCCCTAGCATGATTTTTCCAGGATGCTTGTAATATAAGCCCTACCCCCAAAATAAGCCCTAGTTAAGATCATCAGCCAGACAGTCGCATTTAGTACCATATTTCCCCCAAAATAAATCTTAATCAGAAAATAAGCCCCAATGCATCTTTTGGAGCGAAATTTAATATAAGACCCAGCCTTATTTGGGGGGAAACATGGTAGAATATATATTCTATAAACATGTGTGAGAATGGCTTGCATAAAACTAGATAAACCTTGTTATAAACAGAGAATCCTCGCAGGCTTTGGAGGTCACTCTTCTCATTAGTGCTCATCTAGTAATGGACTATATGCAGAAAATATTTATGTTTTAATATGGAGTTTGCAAATTAGAATGTTTAAGACTTAAAGTACAATAGCTCTAGAACAGAATGCAAACTCAACAATAAGAATGCTCCATCCTTAATTATCTCTGAAAAGATTATTTCCCTTCATAAATACCACTCATTCTTAAATAAGATAACTTTGGAACATTCTGACACAGCCTAACCTATCCTTCTATAGCATGTAGTTGGGGAATTTTGGGAGTTGCAATCCACATGTCTTAAAGTTGCTCAGGTTGAGGTACATTGTTCTATAGTCTTGTATGGCAACCAATCAAGTCTAATTGAGAAAGTCTTACAAAATGGATGGTTATGACTCCTCAATTTATGTCCTACAGCAACAGTCCAAAAAGTTTGCTGATGGCATACAGAGTGTAAAAAGCTAGTAGCAATATATCTTTGAGTTTATTTGTTAGGATGACTCAAGCTGCCTGTTTTTTTATTAATGGGCTTAGGACTCTGCTATTGGCTTAGAAAGTAATTTAGATGATAGAGTATGTATTGTCCAGGGTTGAATACTTCTGCCTCTGATAGCAGTTTATTTGCCTGTCCTCTTATAAATTTAGAGTGATTTTAAATTTCTCTGAAGAATTCTAAATTTGACCAACTTATACTGCTGAATACAAATACCAGATGCAGTTACCTATATCTTCAATTAATCTTTGCAGATCAATAACATCATATATGCAGTATTTGAGCCTTTAAATAATTAAGGACCTTCTTGGTTTTCTCTTCTTTTTTTTCCGTAGTGTGGGCTCTGCTGAATTTGTTGGCAACCAGAATTGAATCTTAGTTCAAGCTTGTTTTCTCCTTAAAAGTCCTCCATGCTAACACTTGGAACTCAAGCAGATCTAGCAGGAGTAACAAATCTGATGAATTTTCTAAAGAGTTAGACATGTGTGGATGTTAGTAAGGGTCTGGAGTGTTATGTGTGCATGTTCACTTTCCTCTCGTTCTAAACAGGGTGAAGGGAATAAATGCAGAATTCAATCAAATGGATGGAATTAAGAAGATTGCTGGAATATTCTTGGAAGAGTTGCACATGGTTACTGCAGAGTCATAGGTATGGTAACAGATTGTATATGCAAGCATCTAAGTATGAAAAAAAATGTCAGTAGTAAACTTGCAAAGGTGAAAAGGTTTGCTTGGCATAGAAAAATCAATAATGGAAAGCATTTGGTGACTTAGCAGAGATGCCTGGTTCTTCTCAGAAGAGTCTTCAGTTCCCA
>JANHFO010001747.1:133182-151318 GCA_032468095.1 Pareas carinatus
ATGATGATGATGATGATGATGATGATGATGATGATGATGATGACAATAATAATAATACAACGTTAAAAATAGCAGGGAAAGTAGATAATAAGAAGATCTGGCAATGGTTAAGAACAGGGAAGGTGAAGAAAGAGATTAATTCTGGCTGCACAAGACCATGCCTTAAAGACAAATACATACAAAGCCAAAATTGAAAAGACAGCAATAGACGGTAAGTGCCGCCTATGCAAAGAAGCTGAAGAAACAGTGGACCAGTTAGTAAGCTGCTGCAAGAAGATCGTACAGACTGACTACAAGCAGCGGCATGACAAAGTAGCTACAATGGTGCATTGGAAGATCTGCAAGAAATATCATTTGCCTGCAAGGAAGAACTGGTGGGACCATAAAATAGACGAAGTCATAGAAAGTGAAGAAGCTAAACTGCTCTGGGATTTTAGAATCCAAACAGACAGGCACCTACCACATAATACCACATAACAACACAATTGTTGATAAGAAAGACAAAAAAGTCTGGCTAGTGGATCTAGCAGTGCCTAGAGACAGCAGAATAGAAGAGAAAGAACTGGCGAAGATACAAATCTACAAATAGAAATAGAATAACTATTTCTGGCAAACAAAAGCAAGGGTAGTTCCAATAGTATTAGGCACCTTGGTAAGGACTCGATAGGTAGACAAAAGTTTTATTTTATTTTATTTTATTTATAAAATTTGTATGCCGTCCCTCTCCGAAGACTCAGGGCGGCTCACAACATATTAAAAACATATAAAAACAAAATAGACATTTATGTAAAAAAGAAAGAAAAAGTCCCAAAAGTGAGAAGGTGTTAAAATGGCTCATGGCACATTCATAACATTTGTGGCCGAATCTCGCCAACTAGCAAGCGAGTAAAGTGCCAAATCCAGTCTGAACATCTGGCAGACAGCACAATGAACAATAAAATAATAGTAAAGTATTTCTAAAATACAGATATTAGCATGAAAGCATTTCTTTCTTGTGTTAAGAATTGCTTAGAAGTAAGTTTTAAAAATCATCATTCATTAAAGTAAAGTAGTTTTGTGTGATTTTCCAAAGCAATCTTGAATTGCTAAGATCTTCTGGGGAATCTTCTAAAACAACTTCCATTTGCTGAAATTTCACATGAAGAAAAATGGATCCACAAGAAATAAGTGGAGTCATTTGATTGATATTGTATTTGGAAAATAAAAAAATGATGGCTTTAAAAGAGAAATAGTAAAATATATGGAAAATTATAGTTATGCTGGGTACTCAAAATATAGGTTCAAAGCCACTGAACAATTTAACATCCTTAAGTCTTCTGAACTTCCCAGAATCATCTCAATTATTGGAAGAAACATATTGTAAAAAAACGCTGAACCAGACAGACATTTTCTCTGTTTCAACAAGTCTCTTTACATTTTTAGAACTTGATTGATTTGGACAGATGCCCTTTTTGGAGGCAACAATTGGTATGAACAGACATTGTGACATTCTGACTATTTCAGGATTTCTCCCTCCAAAACAAATTTCTTCTTAGGAAATTATAGTATGTACAGTTTTCATTCTCATATACAGTATATCTATCACTGTGGGAACTTAGTATGCAAAACAATAATTGGCTGTTGCTTTTACATATCAGTTCATGTAATAAAGTATAATACATAGGTAGTATTTACATGTGACAATATGTAATTTGTTAAACCCAAGGAGTTAAGAATCTTAGCAAGGGGAAAAATGCATTGCAGAATTTTTTTAAAAAATTCCAAAATGTAGAAAAATATAATGCACTTAGAAGATTGTGCTATAGATGTGCATTTGATGGAATAAAAGAATTTCAAGAGATTATGAGAAAAACATCATAGCAATTGAGAAATAAGAGAAGATATAGATCTTAACAATCTAAGGAAACAGGTTGGAGGAGCTGTAGAAAGGTTAATTGGCTGAGGATTCTGGAACTGTTACAGGTTTATCGCAAAGACTGAAAAAAAAAATCCAAACCTTCACAGTATAAACTTTTTATCCAGCATGAACCAAATATAGTAATCCAGGTCTGCAATGGCAATGGGAAATGGGAAGAAAAGAAGGTGTCTGATTTTTATCATTGTCAAAATGTGGACTGCAGCTGTCAGGATGTCATAATTGCCACACGTGATCTCAACCAGCATGGGGGACTAAAATTAGCAGGAGAGACGGAGAGTGAGAAAAGCAGGCAGGCAAGAGAACACTTATCTACAGTTGAACCATTCGTGAACCGACCTAAGAAAAAAGTGAGACTAGCAAACTTAGAAAGAACTGGAGTGGCTTCATAGGGAAGATTAAATTGTTATGGCCACGTGGTTGGAAGATCCGTAGTCCTTTCAAGAAGGGATAAAGGAACCTCACAGAGAATGGTCCTTCGGCTGGCCAACATTGCTGGTCTCTGTTCTGACTTCTTCAAAAACGTGGGAATACATGACTATAAGTGGCTGTGGCTTGTATTGTTCAATTGGAAGGATCATAGTAATCCAGTCTGCAAGCTTCGTGGGTTTCTGAGAGACTTCCTTCAGAGTCCTGGATTATTATCAGAGAATGCTGCAGCACTGAATGTGTGGTTTTCAATTCCATTGTCTGCTGCTATTAGTTAGTTCTCCTCATGTTGCTGGTTCTCACTCTCCTAACTCTGATATCATGCTTGTGCCTCTTGACCTGGTACTTTTTCTCCACAGGAGGAAAAAGTGGCGGCAACAAGAAGAATGATGGTGTCAAGGTAAGTCCTGCTCACTTCTGGATTCTACAAGATGACAAATACACTTGGATGTCTACTCTAGTAGTGGGTCCCAGCGTGGCCCAGATCTTCTGTTTCACGTCTTTCTCAATTTTTAGACACATTTTTTTCCCATTCTTGCCTTTCCTGCAAAAAATAAAACTGAAGGGCGAAAAATTATAGCTTATAAAACTTAGATACAGTAATGCTTGCCTCAGTTAATGCTCAGTTTGCTTAATTAATTCATAACAGAATAAATGTGAAAAAAAGAATTAGAGAGCAGAATTGTGAGAAGAGAGTAATAATAAACTAAGCAACGTTTTGAACTGCTCATCGAGAATGAGAAATATATTCTAATAATTCTCTTTCCATTCCTACTTACTTTTCTAAATTGGAGAAAAGATTGTGCTTTTCTTCTAATCTTCTGTGTTTTAATATTATCAGTTAATTATGTGATTTCTTAGAAATAATCTAGGCTCAGAACTGAAAGTAATGCAATACTGCCTTCTTGTAGAACTGTAACTCACAATTTCTCAAATTTACTTGTGGTATTTAATATCCCAGAATATTTCTGTGGATGTGTTTAATTTTACGATATAACCTAGTGTGAGTTCCTCTTGATCCCCTTAAATATTAGTCCCTAGTGCAAAGAAAGTTTTTGAAGGAGGAACCCTTTCCACTTTGCAGATATCCCAGATCAATATGACAGCTGTATTCTATTCTGCCTCTGGCATTCCTACTCCCATGTAAGGGCTGTCACAGGGGTGCTTAAGAAAAGAAATAGGAAGTTGGTTTACAATTGGAATTAAAAATACCACAATTTCCAGTGGTCTCAGCTAAGATGGTCAGTGGTGAAAATGATGGTGGTTTGATTTAGCAAGATCTGTTAGATAATAGTATTTTGCTCCTAGCGTAGGTTTTGAGCAGTGGTAAAAATCCCAGCTGTTACCTTTTTTTAAACCTGAATAGTTTGCTGTGATTTTTAAGAAATCTACACTCTACTACGTTAACATGGTAATGGAACTTTTGGAAAGAGATTAAAGAATTCAGAGATTGCTGTCACCACTGTGTCTAAGGAGAAGGTAGTAAATCCAGCAAAAAGTGCCTCTAAATCTTTAGCTTTGTAAAGCCAATGAGACTTTGAAAGCTGGTTCGTGACTTTACTGGAAAGTGGATTCAAACATGAACAACTTTTCTCTTTTTAGCAGCAATACTACTTTCATTGCTCAGTTTCATTGAGTTGGAACCATGTGTAATGCATTATTACTATTTTATTTTCTGGAAACCTAACTGGAATTTTCTGGAAAGGTGTCTGGCAGCCGTTTCACAGTTCAGATGGTGACTTGATGGTGGTCTGAGGGTGTGGAAAGGAATGCAGTTTCAGAGAATGACCATATGTATGCCTTGGAGATTCTGACTCCAGGACTGTCGGGCCAAGATATATATTTATGCTGAGGCAGCTGGCTGTTCCTAGTACTCTCTCCTGGTGCTCTCACTATTAATTCCTCTCAGAAATTAATCCAAAGAATCAGTTTCTTCCTTTACAATAGTTAAACCAGCTTACTGGTATATTCTTGTATTTTCCGCCCCCCCCCCTTATTTCTGTGTGAAGTGGGGGAGTTTTTGCTTGTTTTGTTTCAAGGCACAAATGTCAGATTCATGATCACAAGATTTGCTTATTTTTCTAATGAAATCCATGAGTTGATAAACTGCTCCAAAGAAGCAAATGTTTTAAACTTGAAGTAGGATTCTTTCCATCAATAATCCATTTTAGAAAGATAGATGTTCTTCTTTAAATACAACCGTATCTCATTAAAATAAAAAATCCTTGCTATTTTGATCAAAATGCTCTTGAACTTTCTGACAGATAAGGTGCTCCTTTCTTTTTAACCAGTGGCTACACAATAACATTCACTGTTCCATTCACAATTCCATTCTCACACACTAAATTAATGGAATCACTGCACTCCACTGTGTCAAACCCTATGTCCTAAATTACTAAGTTCACTTCCCTGTGCTGTGTTCTTTTACTGTATGTTTGTCCTACTTAAATGAGGTCACTGCTTTTGTGTTGCATTGTGTTATGTCTGATTACTTTTAGAATTATTGTCCTGTAAGATTTTCCATTGCAGCTTTTACTAGGTTGTCAATGGAATTGCCTTAGATCATAGCCTAGCTAGTTACTATCTACTATTGTAGATAGTAAGATCTGTTCTTCCTTTTTAAAATTTTCAGAGGAGAGTTGTGAAGCAATCATTTAAAACAAGATATGATGCTATACATAGATGATAGAAGAAAGTGAGGATCCCAGATGCCAGTGAGAGGGATATTTCTACCCACATGATCTGAAGCATATCATAATTTAATTTGCAATAGTCACATTTGAAACCTGTTTCTAAGGACCACGTGAAGCACCTGAAGTGCTCAGCTGAACCCACTGTCTGAAGTGCTGAGAGGCTACCTCCTTTTGGAAGGGGACCACAACCACTCCAGGGCACTTTCTACTTTGTCTGAGCACGAGTAGGCATGCTCACAAAAATTGCTGGGATTGCTGCCTAAGCAAAGCAGAGCACAAAACTCAAAAACTGGATAGTAATGATGAAAAGAGGAAGCTTCAAAACTTGAATGCTCATTGATCTTCTGAAATGCAATAAGACGATTCCCTTCCAGTGTGCAGTGTGAAGTAATTTCATCATGAATTAAAGGACAAAGTTTTAAATTATATGTCTATGGGCTGTTTCTAGGATTTCTGCTCTAATACGCAAAGTGCTAATTTGTGCTCTAACAGGAGCCCATGTCTGTAATTAATGAGAGGCTGATTTCCACCATTTAGTATATGGGTGGGTTTTGATGCCATTCTGAAATTATATAAAATATATGAAATGTAATCTCTGCTCCTTAGACTGTATTTTTGCAGTTAAGCATTAACCATAAATCATAAATATCTATAGTTTTAGTCATCCTCATTTTTAATTTTTTTTAAAAAAAATCATTTTAAAAAATGAAAGCACATGTTAGCCCATCCCTGCATAAGGTTAATGATTATTGCACTTTGCAGAAATCTGAAAAAGAAGCAGACATGCTAAGAGTGGCATCTATTTATTATTTTTTGTTTCGAAACAAAGCTTAGCAACCCTCTTCATTTTAGTGGGAATGAAAATACTTTGTCATCATTAAAATTCAGTTTCCAAATTTACCTATTGGGATATTTTTTTCCCCAGGCAAAATTGTATGCTGTATTCCACTATCACTATGATCTACATCAAATCCACAGTTTTGCTACCTGGCAATCAATGCAGATGCATAATGTTGGCATCTTGAAAAGTGACTGTGTGCGATCAGATATGCTTCACGTATCCATGCAAAATACTCTGTAAATGTGTTTTTAGAAGAGTCCATCCATTAATCATTTTGTGAAGCAATGGATTTCAGCTGTACCAAGTGTACAGTTTTAGGTTAGTAAGGTAAGAGACTTTCAGACTTCAGCAATTGCAGTATTTAAAAAAGATTCAGATATTGGTGTAACACATCCTGCCTCACTAAGTTGAGGCAGAGAGTTGTTTGAATTCCTTCTAGCTTATCTTCTGATTCTATATGAAAAGTTTTTGCCTATTTCACTAGCAGGATGGCAATCTTTCCTCTTGGCAAGGTGAATTATAAAAGTGTGATGTTTTGTTATTGAAAAGATGAATTTAGACACTCTTGCATTTATAAGTAAGAGTGACACAGTAGTTTTAGTCTGATACCTAATATGCATTCAGCTTGGGAAATTTCCACTTGGAAATATTTGTTTGGCTTAGATAAGAAAAGAACTAAGTTGAAAATTAGATGTCAAGGCTGTGATAGGGTAACAAGATTCATAGGGAGCAAAGATGAATAGCACTTAGGGTACAAGTTGATTGTCAGTGTTGATTGAATTTCTCCTTGTGTGGGAAATTTAGGTTAGCATGCTGTGTATAGTGGTTGTTCTGTCTTTGCTGAAGACATGGAACTCTTTAATTAAGTATCAGGCTTACTCACAAGAAAACTCACCTTCTTAGAGGGATCACAAGTGTCCCAGGGTCCTTGGCATCCCATGTTCTGCTCACTTCTTTCTTTCTCACTCTGTGTCTCTTCTTGTCCCATCTCTTCTCCTTGTTTTTCCAGAAAAGAAAGTCCAGTTCCAGCGTTCAGTTAATGGTGAGTGTCCTTTGTCTTCCTCAATGCTGATAATGTTGGGCTTCTCAACATCTTCCAACCATTCCTGTTCTTAGAAAGCATAGAAGGTTGGGTTGAAGGTTGGACCTCTTCGGTGCAGCATCTCCCCTACAAGTCCCGTTAAACAGGAATGGAGCCCACCGAAGAGCACTGAGAGCCTAATTTGAATTTCTAGGAAAAGGTTTTCAATGGTGCCTATCATTTAGCAGATGTGCAAACTTACCTCAATCCAAGGAGACATGAAGGAAAATATGGCTCTGCTGGAACTGTGCAGTCACAAGGAATCAGACAGCTGGTGAAGCTGTGGTCAATTTGTTGTGTGAGATCGAGATATGTTAAAAATGTCTCTGGTGGGATGAACTAATCCTAGAACAGCTACCAGAGCTGTCTTGTTGATGATGTTGGAGAATAAATGACTCCCCTTTCTCCATGTTAATTTTTGTACCAGTTGGCTGTTTATGGAAGAAAGTGTGTGTCAGGCTTTGATGGTCTGTGTGGGTCTTAGAAACCCTCTCTGTTTTACTGTACATTTCTTTCTTTACTATGCACTCAGTGTGGCCTCTTTTACTCCTGCACAGTCTCCCTCTCGCCCTCATCCTACTTCCCTCTGTTAATTTGTACATACTGTCTTTCACTTCTACACAGCCCCTCTTATTCCTCCTAAGGATAGGAGATTTCAGGACCTTCATTCCTGTTATACTGATCGGTCTTCTTTATTACGGTAGACAATTGCAATAAAGGTGATTATGTTTTTAGAAGGTAATACAGTTGGACTTCCTGCTTCGTTTTGCAAGGCATAGCAGTCAGGGCAAGTGTTACAGATGCAAAGCTAGAGCTGCGGTTATTGACATGTACTGATGCTTATCTGTTTTTTGTTTCTTTACAGTGCTTGGTGCTGTTTGGGTAGAACTTTAATGAAAAGTTAACAGTTCTGAAAGAAAGTTGGAATGGTCTTACTTTGCTCCAATATTTTGCTCTCTTTTTTTCTTTTTTCTTTTGGTCCAGGAATCTTCAGAGAGTACAAATACCACCATTGAAGATGAAGACACTAAAGGTACAATATAAGATTTTGGCAGAAGTAGTGCCGGATTGTTTCTAATCCATTCGAGTCAATAACTCAGAGTTTAAATCAGTTCATTACTGAAAGAAACATTTGACCCAATTCTCACTATACAAATACAAAAAAGAAATATCTCGTTGTAAGCATGGCGATCTCAGCTGCGCAAAATTTTTCTGCAGAATATTTTTTCTACTGTTATTTCAGTTCATGAATTAGAGGGCAATTAGATTTCATTCATACTGCTGTATTTCTACTGATCTATGCAGTTTGGTTCCTAGGGTTATTCAATAGGAGAATATGTAGAAGAGATGAACAGTTGGATTATCTTCTACAACCTGATGACTGTTGCAGGGCAGGACAGAACTGAGACAGCATTGATCTGGGCATTTCCTTCTCTGTCCAACTTTTGTGCTTCCTAGGTACACCCATCCTCTTCTCTAGGGAACAAATACCAAACTGCATGCTATAGCTATAAATCAGTTAGAATAGAATACTAAGGAGATCAAGCAACCCACATGATTGGGGCTCTTTGGTATACAGGCAGTCCTAGTCTTACCACCACAATTGAGCCCAAAATGTCTGCAGTTGAGGGAGACATTTGTTAAGTGAATTTTGCCCCCATTTTATGACCTTTCTTGCCACAGTTGATAAGTGAATCATTGCAGATGATAAGCTAATAACTCAGTTTGAATCCAGCTTCCCCATTGACTTTGCTTGTCAGAAGGTTGCAAAAGGGGATCTCACATGTCCCTGGGACACTGCAAAGTTCATAAATGTGAATCAGATGTCAAACATCTGAATTTGGATCATGTGACCACAAGGATGCCACAACAGTCTCAACTGTGAAATATGGTCACATTTTTCAGTGCTGCTATAACTTTGAGTGGTCACTAACAGAACTGTTGCAAGTCGAGGAGTAGCTTTATTTTTGTTTCCCTTTTCCAACTCTTGTTTATAATTGTCCTCCAAACATGGGCTGTCAGGGCATTTCCCTTGTATTGTATTAAGCTAAATCACTCTGTCGCACAGAGGTAATGAGAAATGAAATTCGGTTGAAAGAGAGAACAGAGGTGAGAAAGAGCACATACACCAAGCAATTCTTATTCGTTTGGCTATCAGTGGCTGCAGAGAGCCTTGGTGGTGGCCACACCACTCTGAGAATGAAAAACAATACAACCAACTTGCCAACTGAAAGGTAGCAATTATGGAAGAAAGCTCTTTCTCTCAAAACCTTGCTCATGAGCTTCCCAGATGCATGTGGTTTGCCAGAATGTGGGATTAGATGATCCTCTTTTCTGACCAGAACCCTTCTCATGTTTTTGTTATGGACCCTTTAATGCTATTTCAGTTCAGATGGCTCTAAATGATGAGCAATATGCACCACAACAATGAAATAATTCAATAATAACAGAGTAATAAATACACTCTTCTACAATAGATTTGGCACAACATCAAATCTCCCTCAGGGTAACCCATAAACTTCATCCACTTCCCAGTGGCCTTTCAACATAAGCAGGTCTTAACGTGCTTTTGGAAGATCAGTGAGGGAAAGGGCCACTCATGCCTTCAGAGGCAAGTAGTTCCATAGAAAGAGTGGCTCATGGAGAATTCGTGCTTTTGAGGACTTCTTGAGAACCCTTGGCAGCCACTGACTGCTTAAATGAATTAGGTAAGTCTCAGTCTTCTCAGAGTAGATGATCTTAAGTTCCTAATCTTAGTATGATGGAAAAGGATGACAAGAGCATCACCCTGAACAAGATTTCCACATCTATAATAATAATAATACTTAATGTAAGATATGCATTACACCCAGCGCCCTTAACAAAGGATTGTTCTTACATTATTCTAAATTCCAGATGATTCAAAAAGCATGATATGTATAAATATATAAACTTTCCTGGCCAAGTCACCAAATGTATGGATCCAGCGAAAGCATTCAAGCATTGTTTCATATTTGTCTAGCAGCTTTTTCAAGAATAAGTTCTATATAAAGACACACAACCTTGACTGACAGTGATTTATTAACATATTTGTAAGACTTTGTAAGTGAATCCCTACACCAGATTGTTTTAAAGGACATCTAAGTGGATTTTGAGGTATAGACATGGTTAAATGTATCTTTTGCCCCTTGCTTTCTTCCTTTTTTCTTCTTCAAATTGCCATCTCCAATTGCTTCTCTTTTTGGGATTCAAAATTGATATTGATTGGATTCACATTTGTTCTGGAAAGTTATTTGGGGTGAAGAACACTTCTCAGTTCAACTCTGCTGGTTTTAAAAAAATTTAAATGGTTTGGAACAAACATTATCAGAATATGCACAAAGAATGAGTTTAGAGTCTTGGTAAGATAACTTTGAATGGGGCTATCTTAACCCTATCATATCTGACCTGCAAAAGCTCAGGTGATTGTTTTCCTTTACTTCTTTTCTGTCATCTAGTGATTATCTGAAAATTTGCAGCCCAATAGCTATTGCTGGTTTATTTCCATTTTTTTTACAAACTGTCTAATCATCAATGTCAAATCCTTATTCAGGATTAATACTTCTAGAAAGAATACTCCCCAACAGCTATGAAGGAAGAATCGTGTTAGCAACGGCATTTCCTCATTACATTTATGTTTGCCTGCATCTATTTGCCAAAATATATTTGCCATCTACTATTCTATTGCCTGTGGCACTTCCATACTATTTGTATTTCCATACTGCTTCAATTATTTCCGAAGCAGTTTGAATCTAAAGTCATAAGACTGGAGGAGTCTTTCTGGGAGCATATTGAGTTCAGCTTCCTATGTCACTCGATGGACTCTCTTCCAGCTATTTCACAGCAATTCATATTAAGACAAGCTACCTAGAATTGGGGAGATGACAAAGACCTATCATTTTTGATAACCTGATCTTCCAGAAATATATTCAGACTCATTTAAAACCCTCTAAATGGCAGCTACTGATAGCAAATTCCAGGTATGCAGTGTAGGAAAAAAACATTCCCTTTTATTGTCCTAGAATTTCCAAGCCTTCATTTTCAATGAGTTATCTCAAGTTATAATATTATAAGGAAGGGAAAAAGCTTCTCTTTATCCCCAGAAATATACACCTTGCACATTTCTCTGGTGTCTCCCTATACATTGCTTCATTTCAGTTTGTAAAGCTTTAGTTTTTTCTTGTAAGAGAACTGCTCTGGATATATATTTGTTTGGGTTGACTTTTTCATATTTTCTAGTTTTTTAATATCCTCTTTTAGATGTAGTGACCAGCATTGTATATTTTCTCCAAATGTTGGTGTTTATATAATTTCATAAAGGAGTTACTGTATCAGCAGTTCTAATTTAAATTCCCTTTCTGATATTCTGAGCATGGAATTTGTCTTCTTTGTTCTCCTTTCTCCTTCTTCCTAAAACAGCTGTGAAAATACACACAAACATGTGTGTGTGTGTGTGTATTTTCACTGTTCTTTTAGGAAGAAGGAGAAAAACAGAACCAAGAAGACAAATTCCATGTTCAGAGTATCAGAAAGGGAAGAGTCATGGTGGCACAATGGTTAGAATGCAGTATTGCACGCTAACTCTGCCCACAGCCACAATTCGATCCTGACTGGCTCAAGGTTGACTCACCCTTCCATCCTTCCAAGGTTGATAAGATGAAGATCCAGATTGTTGGGGACAATCTACTGGCTCTAGAGTGCTATAAACCACTATGGAGCAGTATATAAGTGCTATTATTATTTCTACTGCCAATTCTCAAAGCCACATATCCTCTTCCATGGCAGCTGAGTTTGCTCAGGAAATTTTTTGTGAAATACTTTATCAAATGTTTAGATAATCCAAGTATATAGTATGGCTGGGTTTATATAATATACACCAAGTTCCTTTGTCTATATATTTGCTCATAACATCAACAGCAACAAAATATTTGTAAGATAAGATTTGGTTTGTGGAAATACTGCTGGCTTTTCAGCAAGCTTCATTTTTCTATGCCTACTTTTCTCTTTAAAAATAATTTCTAACAGTTTTATCATTTCAACTAATGCCCCTGGCTATTTTATAGGTCTTTGAAACAGACACTGAAAAATGAATTGCATATTTCTGGGGAAAAGATCAGAATTGTTCTTTAAGAAACCTTGGATGGATGCGATCTGCACATTGGGATTTGTTTATTTTTAGTTTGTCGGATTGGCTTAGAACTTCATGTCCCATTACTTCTACTCTCACTCCCTTCAGTCTTCCTCTTGAAAAAGTGAGCTTGAATACAGACATCTGTACAGTACTACATTCTCACCTGTAAAAGCAGAAGAAAATAAATGGTTTTATGTCATCTCAAAGCTTGACAATCACCCCTTCAGCCCCTTCATCTATGTCCATGTTTTTTTTAACTTGGCAACTAAGATGTGTGGACTTCCAACTCTCAGAATTCCCCAGCCAGCATGGGGAGTTCATTTATTTAAAACATTTACTGTATAAAGCCAACCAACTTCTAACCAGCTCTAAGCAACTCCCAATCAAAAGTTAAAACACCATTTAAAACAATATTAAAACTATAAAACTAAACACATTAAACCATTAAAAACAACAACAAAAGTTGGAGTTCACACATCTTAAAGTTGCCAAGTTTGAAAAATACTGGTCTAGATCCTTAATAAAAATATTGAGCAACATAGGTTCAGGACAGAATCCAATGATGTTCCACTTAGTACTATTCTCTAAGCTGATCGGGAGCCATGGATGAGCACTCTTTGGGTGCGGTCATTCATTCAGTTAGTTTATATTTTAGCCCATCTTTTACCATTTTATTAATAAGGATTACATGGACTTTGTTAAATGCTTTGCTGAGGTCAGGATATATTATGCCCATGACATCCCTCCAGTTTATTACACTAATGGCTCTGTTAAATAGGATGCAGGATTAGTCTGTCATGGCTTGTTTGTGATTAATTCAGTCTGCTTCTGGCTAATTGTTGCATTCCTATCTAAGTGCTCATAAATATGCTGTTAAAAATCTACTCAGTCAAGTTGACAGATCTGAAATTATTTCAGTCTGCCATCTTCTTTCCTTTTCTGAAAATAGGGGCAGTTTTTGTTCACCTCCAGTTTGGGGGGTTGCCATCAGTTTTCCAGGAAAAATGGCAGGAGTTGTGCAACTATCTCTTCTACATCCTTCCCTGTCCTAGTAATTCATCCTGGAGATCTGAATTCATTTAAATTGGCTAAGTGCTGTTATTCTCCCATTGTTTGGATTCAAGTTGGCGGCACGTTAACAGGCTGCGGCCCCAAGTTCCTGATAGTGCGTGTATGGAGGGGCATGCACAGAGCAGCGTAAGTGGCAAAATTTGCCTACACTCGTATAGAGCTGATAAACATCGGGCTTGCAACTCAATCGGGTATTACCTGCAATTTTCAGCAGTCACACAACATACCGAACTGCATAATGAGGCCTTCAGGATTTCCATGGATTTCTGTCGGGTCAGGAAGGCACAAACGGAAGCAAAAGGAGTGAAAACAAAAAGCACCTGCAGACCAGCACTGCCTACTGTCTTTCTGACAAATGCCAGAACCCTCGTCCACAAAATTGATGAACTAGAAATTCAGTTTGCAACCAACAGTCTTCTCCGTGAAAGCTGTGTGATGGTTGTCATGGAAACCTGGCTAAATTCAACTGTACCTGATGCAATAGTTGAGTTAACTAGCCGGGTCATCTATCGCTCTGATAGAAATAGCAAATCTGGAAAGAGGACTCTATATCTATATACAAAATGACTGGTGTGTTAACAGCAGAGTAGCCTATACCTACTGCTCCTCAGATGTGGAAGTGATAACTGTCACATGTCGGCCATTTTATCTGCCCAGAGAAATCACTGTAATAATTGTTTTAGTTTATATTCTACCCGATGCCAATGTCAGCATGGCACTTTCTGAACTATATGATGTCATCACCAGGAAGCAGCAAACCTATCCAGAAGGGGCTTTTGTTGTGGCTGGGGACTTCAATCAAGCTTGTCTAAAGACAGGTCTCCCTAAGTTTGAGCAGTATGTGCAGTTCTCAACCAGTGGGAAGAACATCTTAGATTGTGCATATTCCAACCTGAAACAGGCATACAGAGCAATCCCCCTACGCCACCTGGGTACATCTGATAATCTTTCACTGCTGTTATGCCTGAAGTATGTACTTCTTAGAAAAAGAACTCAGCCAGTTATGAAAATGGTTAAAAGGGTGCTCTCAGTCAACTGCAGGACTGCTTTGAAACCACTGATTGAAGTGAATTTGAACATCAAGACCTGCATGTATACACTGATGCCGTGCTCTCTTACATCAAAGTGTGCACTGGCAGCATAACAGTAGATAAGTGCATCAGAGTCTATGGAAACTGTAAACCCTGGATGACTGCCGAAGTACGGAGGCTCCTGAGAGCCCGGGACTCTGACTTTAAGGCAGGGGACAGTGATAGATACGAAGAGGCCAGGGCAAACCTCAGAAGAGCCATTAAGATGGCAAAACAACAATACGGTGAAGGACCATCTAGCTGACAACAACCTGAAGCAAGTGTGGCAGGAACTGAAGCATTTAACTAATTATAAGGGCAACATGAAGAACATGGTCAATGCAGATGCCTCATTGGTAGAGCTGTTGAATACCTTCTTCACCCGCTACAAGGTGAAAAGTCCAGATCGCATAGCCTCTGCTCGCAGGCCTTCTGATACCCAGCCACTCACTCTAGATGAACACCAAGTGAGAGCTGTATTGAAGGCTGTGAATCCCAGCAAAGCTGCTGGCCCAGATGAGGTTCTGTGGATAGTGTTAAAAACCTGTGCCGACCAATTAGCAGGGGTCCTGACAAGGATCTTTAACATCTCTCTGCAAACAGCCATTGTTCCATGATGCTTGAAAACAGCCACTATTGTTTCAATCCCAAAGAAAACAGCAATTAACTGCCTAAATGATTATAGACCTATTGCACTAACGTCTGTAGTGATGAAATGCTTCGAGAGATTGGTTCTCCAACACCTTAGAACATGCCTCCCACCGGACTTTGACAAACACCAGTTTGCCTTCAGGGAGAATAGATCAACAGACAACGCCATAACTACTGCTTTACATTCTGCAGGGAGTCATCTGGAGAAACCCGAAACTATGTCAGGATGCTTTTCATAGATTATAGCACGGCATTCAATACCATTCTGCAGAGTATTCTTATAAAAAAGCTGACTGACGGGTTTTCCCTCTTCCATCTGTGACTGGATTAAAGACTTTCTGAGGGACCGGTCACAAATAGTGAGGGTTGGGTCTGTCAGATCTACTTCCCTGAAGCTCAGCACTGGCTCCCCACAGGGGTGTGTGCTCAGTTCCTACCTGTATTCACTATACATACATGACTGTGTATTGTCTGACCCATCCACTGTGATCATTAAGTTCGCAGATGATACCACATTATTGGGTCTTATTACAGATGGAGAGGAAACAGCATACAGGGGGGAGGTTCAAAAACTATCCACATGGTGCCTACAAAACAATCTGTACCTGAACACCAGCAAGACAAAGGAGATGATGTTAGACTTCCGGAAAAAGAGAGAGGAACCTGTCCCACTTTACATGGAGGAGGGCTGTGTGGAAGAGTTCCCTCCTTTAAATTCCTGGGAGTCTATCTCTGTGAAGATCTCACCTGGAAAATCAACATGATCCAGGTGGCCAGAAAGGCTCAACAGAACTCCATTTCCTTAGGGTCTTGCGAAAAAATAAAGTGGAACAATAGCTGATGACCTCCTTCTACCAGTTCACCATCGAAAGTGTCCTCACATATTGCATTACGGTGTGGTGTGTTGGCTTGACAGCTGCAGACAAAAAGATTTTATAGAGGGTGGTGAGGACAGCACAAAACATTGTGGGCTGTCCCCCGAGACCACTGGATGACATTGCTAGGGCCCGTTGCCTTAGAAGAGTGAGGAAAATCTTCAGGGACGACTCACACCCTGGTCAGCCCTTCTTGACTCTCCTATCATGGGGCAGGAGATACTGAAGCATAGGCAGCCGCACAAACAGGTTGAGGAATAGTTTTTATCCGTGGACTGTCAGACTCTTGAACGAAAAAGCTAAAATGTAACCATGTGGCATCTGCATGTGTTGGGGGTGGAGCGCCTGAAGGGAGACAATCTCATTGTACACATGTTGTACAATGACAATAAAGATTTCAATTCAATTCAATTGGCTATAACTCCTTCCTTCCATTAGTGACACTACAGTAGCTACTGGAGCATTAGTTCCCTTCTGAGAGAAGACAAAATAAAATAGAAATTGAGACTTTTTTTTTCTTTTCCTCATCTATATCTTTGGTATATGTCCCTGGAGCTACAATGCTTCATTAACTGAGACTCACCTGTGTTTGGAAAGCTCTTTCAGCCAGGCAGTGCCCACCTTTTTTTCATGCTGCTCCTTGGAAGGGTTCAAAGAAAATAATTCAATGAGTTCTCCACATTCTGAATGACTCTTGGTTAGGGAACAATAAACAGCTCCTAAATGGAAAAAAATAAATTACTAACCTTCCCATTCATATTTTTCATACTTGTACTTGTCTTTACTGGTTTACAAAAAAAACCAATGAAAATCTGATAGGAAGTTCTTTAAGGGAAGGTCAACTGTTTGCTTTTTAAAGCAAACACATTAAAATAGTCCAAACACGTCCCAACTGCCTTGCTGCTATTGTTATATTTAAACATCTGTGAAGGTGAAATGAAAGTACATTAACAATTTCGCTATTGGTTCCTTTTTCCAATAGCTGTGATCATGATTGCATGTTGCAGCTGTAATTGGATGAGAAAGCGGGAGATGAATTCTAAACAATGCATATAGGAAGAGACAAACTTCAGAAAAATGATGCTAAATTATTCTTGGGAGATAAGGGATCTTTGCCTTGAGCTCAGAACCAGGAAGTGAGATGGGGCAATCTCCACATGGCACAAAGCAGAAATACTGTGTTCCTCACCCTCAGAAGATGTTGAAGTGAAGGACAACACTCTCATTAATTTTTGGTTTTGCACAAATGCTCTGCAGTTATTTTTACTTTGCATAATTCATTCTGATTCAGATAGTTTTCCACCTCTAAGATACTGAAGGTCTTATTTATGGTCACCGTGGCTGCTGGGGCATCCCAAAGAGTTCAATATATCTTCAAAGCAGTAGAAATCAGATCCTCAAAATAGTGGAACCTGATTTTTATGGCCAGCCACCTTCTGTGTGTTTCCTATGCTCAGCAGAAACAGACATACAGTTCTAAGAAGCGCTCCTTAACATTGTCAGTTTTCATTCAATATTCTCACTGTCCTTTTTTTAAATCCAACAGTACGGAAACAGGAAATCATTAAGGTGACAGAGCAGCTGATTGAAGCAATAAGTAACGGGGACTTTGAGTCCTACACGTGAGTGTACTTGCTGTTTGTTTTGGTTTATATAGAGGGAAAAGGCACACTTCTCAGCTTGCCCAGTGTGTGGGAGGGTTGTTAGTAACTCTAAATGCCTTATCTATGGAAAACAGCATAGTGAAATTGGCTAGTTTTGAAATGTCAGCTAGCTCTGAAGGCAAGCAAATTCGTGAATTTCTCTGATTAGTATTTAAAAGATAGCTAGAAATAGACCTCAGGAACTATTCTATTTCTCTGTCCATTGTAAATTATCTTATTATCTTCCATCGTAATTATAAAAAAAGGATTATTTTGGATCAGTGCTAAATCTCAGTTGTTACCGCTGACTAAATTGTGATTCCTGGCTGAGAGAATGAACTGCACGCATGTATTAATGAAGAAAAGGGATAAAGAACTTGTTTTTCTTTTATCTCCGAGAGCAAAGTTTAAAAAAGCAAAGATTCAAAACCACTGCCAGCTCTGTAAATAATTAAGTAGCAAGGTGATTCAAACATATCGTTGTTAGAGCCCTGAAAGAGATATGGAATTAATGGGAAACATTTTTAGACATGATTCAGATAACGCAAATTGCTCATTCTTGCAATATTGCAGTGAATTCAGGCAATATTGGCCTTCATTTGTAATCCCATGTTCTTTTCATTATTAAAAGGGAAGGTAGAACAATTAATTAATGGTAACAAAGCATCCATGAGTTACAAGTGTATCTCCTTGGTAGGTAATTATGAGTTAAAAGAGT